>CAEGAD010054773.1:0-26371 GCA_903067055.1 Poeciliopsis paucimaculata
GCCTTTTTGTTTTTAAACCCACCCACACCCCCACCCCCCCCCCCCCCCCCCCCCCCCCCCCACACACACACACACACACAGAAAAATAAATAATAAAAAAAATGTTACATGTTGATTGTGTGCATATAATGCCTTCAGATTTATTAAAACTAAAAGATAAATCATTTTATGTCTTACATTGAGATTCAGAGACTGAAAGCTTTCGCATGATAGTTTAATGTTGGTTTTTGTGCAGCTTTTTTTGCGACAGGTCAAGAAGTTTTTTTAAATTACTAGTCTGATTTTGGATATGAGCAAATTTCTCTAAGCAAAGAATCTTAAGAATCTTTTCTTATCCTTTAGTCACAGGCTTAAGTTATGCTTTTCCTTTTCTTTCCCATTCAATAGATTTGTTTTGTCCTTACCAGGAGTGCCAAAATGTTTGGAGGGTGCCGGTTATCTGTCCAAGACTTACTTGAGTTTAAGAGAGGCATAGCGGAGTGTAGCTCCTTCAAATGCTTTAAGACTGGGATCTGGGTAAACTGGATAGTCCTTCAGGTCCTGAAGAAGAAGGAGAAAAAAACAGGAATTGTTGGATGAAAAGATTGAAAAGATTCTGACAGGTTTTAAAAAAATGGTTTTGGTTTTCTTTACTTTGGGACATTTATTTTATGTTATTTTAATTCAGCTTGAGACATATTTTCTCTGTTAGATGGATATGTTAAAAGCCATGTTCATATATCCAGCAAAAAACTAAGATGAAATTGAAAGTTTGGCATACTTTTGATGTGGGAGTGGTAGTACTGAGAACTGGGTTGGGAGAGAAGAGGCCTTTGGAAGGTGAGGAGGAGGAGGAGGACGGGGAAGAACCAGACGGAGAAGGGACCGGCTCCACTGAGCTGTCAGATATCAAACTGCTCGGGCGCTGTAAACAAGAAAGAAAGGAAAAGATGCAACAAAACACAAAGAAGTAATGTATCAAAAGTAAACTGACATTTATCAAACAGCACCACCATCTTGTAGCTTCAACCAAAAGCACCTTGTGATATGCTACATAAATCTTGAACTATGCTCGAGTCCTTTTCTCTACATGTGTAAGTTTGAGTTCCATTAACATTTCAGAAAAGAAATTTCTAAAAGTACCAAATTAGATCAAACTCAGGTTATATAACTTTACATTTTAGATATGGCTGAATATTCTCCTTCCGGATTTCCTACTAGGGAGCTGGATTCATAGTTTCATCAGTTACAGCAAGTCATAAAGTTCCCATCAAAACAACCACCATATCTGTCTGTTTAACATTGTCTTTTGCCCATTAATATATTTGTTTTACTTCAGAAGTTACAAAATGAGCACCTCCCAAATAGTTAGTCGAGTTTTGGTGAGCTGTGGATTTTTCTTAACTCATGATTTTCAAATGTCTTTAGTACAGGTCATGATGTTTTCCTATTTCAGATATTTAATCTACTTCACACTGTCAGACATGTTGAGTGTTTATTTGATTCTGCAGATATTGTGAAATTAAATTGATATTTCTAAAAACTGTGTGTAAGCAAAGAATGACTTTTTCACTAAACTTTCTCCCTTTAACTATCGAAATCATCATTTAAACATTTCAGTTTGTAATTCCTATGGTTATAGTGGCCTAAAATTAACATTTGTTAATGCTTAAGAGTTTGATGCTTAAGAGTTCAGGTGTCTCAAAAAAACAAACAAAAAGAAAACCTAAGAAATGCATAGGGGAGCAAATACCTATTTATAACACTGTGAATACACAAACACCATAAAATTCACCTCATGATTTCTTGCATATAGCAGTCCTCTTACCTCATTTGGTAGCACAAGAGAGTCTTGTGTTTCTTTTTGTGGGTCATGCTCAGAGTCTGGCACGTTGCTAGAAGTGGTATCTTGGTTTCCAGAGGCAACGGGTCGGTCATACTGCGTAGTGCCAGTGGGAACATGCCAGAAATAGACTTCGGATGAGTCTGAGATCTCCCGCCAGCCTGGGGGCAGATCCCCTTCAGCCCACACATCTGCTGAGGGATGACAGGGATATGCAGTTACATATATTACACGCGAGGATATCATCGAAACACACACAAAGGAACTACGCTCATAGATAAGCTCTATAAGACCTTGTAAAGCAAGTATTCAGTCAATGCAAATCATCACAGATAGAAATAAGAATGCAGAGGATAAATGTCAGTAATAGTCTGTCTGTGTTCAGTTTCTGTTGTCATGGCAAAGCCTGGGCTCATACTCTGTGGCAAGGCCCAGTAGTCTGTCTGTCTTGCTTTCTCTGTGTTGGCTTTACGTTACTCTGTATACCCTAATATTAGCTAGCTAATGCTTTGACATACATGGCGGAAAATCTCCTCCCCTCCAATTCTTCTCTGCTTTTTCACGCCCTTTTCTCTGCAGCATCTTGTTCTCGACATTGTATTTCCTCTCTGCACCATAAGGTTGCTCAAGGGGGCCTTTAAGCCTCTAACATTATTGCTGTGGTACCTGGCTTGGTTAAAGGGTGTCTTTGTAAAATTACAGATCTGTCAAATGGAGATAGAAGGATGTAGAGCAAAGATGGTGCAATTGAGGTATGATCAAAGGAAGACAAATAACTTAAAATTCTTTGAATAAAAAAATTAGATGAAAGGATAAACATATCAAACCTGTCTCTTTTGGACTCTGTGGAGAGGATGACTCTTGAGACAGAGTGGTCCAGCTGGAATCTTCATCCTCTGATGGTGTGTCAGGAGTCAAATCCATTTTCAGGCCCACTTTAGGGAGGCCCGTCTCTGGCGTCGGTTCCTGCAGGGGCGGAGATACCCAATTCTTGGTAGGGGTGTTTTTTTCAGCAGCTCTGGCTTGCTTAGGGGAAAATGGAGGGTATTGTTGCAAAAACTGGTTCTCGTTGTTGAGGTGCAATTCCACTTTGATCACCCGGGGCTGGGAGGTTCGAGGTGGCTTTGCAGGACTACGTGGACTAGCTTGCACTTGGGGACACAGCTCTTCTCGAATTGGTGCTGGGGCTTGATTCTGGAGGTGGTTGAGGTTGTCTGACACCCATTCTGGGCTGTTTGCAGAAGAGGAAGAGGTGGAGGAAAGAGGCGCTTCAACCACTACCGGGAGTAGGGGCTGTCTTGGTGTTGGGGTGGGCTCGTCTTCCTCCTCATCTTCCTCCACGACAGACTCCACATTCTCCTTTTCTTCATGGCTGTTTTGCTTCCCATTGGTCTTCTCCTCCTTCTGACTGTCTCTTTCTTTGGCAGGGCTGTCCTGTTCTTTTTCTGATGCAGGCAGCTGCTTCTCCTCCTCCTCTCCTTCCTCCTCCTTCCCCTCTTTGTTTTCCCAACTGGGGTCCAGATCCCAGCATTTGCCGTGGTACTCCAAAAAGCTTTTGGTTCTTCTACGAAATGGAGGAAGCTGAGAGTTGTCTTTCCCAAACTCTAGCCAATCTGAAGAAGGATTATTGAAGAGATCATTGTGAATTTTCTCCACAGTATTTGCCCTGCTCAGCTGTAGCTGCTGGCTCTCAGCTCGCCTCTGCATGTTAGCTCCATTCTTGGCTAGTTTGGGGTTAGTTGTGTTAAAGAAGGAGGAGGAGGATGAAGAAGAGGAAGAGTAGAGGGCAGAACTAGATGAGGACTTGGTTGGGAGACCTCTTCCTCTGGTTACTGGTTGGTACTTAGAGGACAGAGCAAAGTTGTCACTTATCCCCATAGCACTCCGCACAGTGGTCATTGCATACCTCTGGTGGCTCTTGGGCAAAGTGGCTGAGCTCCCGGTTTCCATCGACTCCTTGATGACGTCGCGACCAAGCAGCTGGTTGTAGGATGAGCGAAGACTCAGAGAGGTGGGAGGGGTGGCTGAGGGTGTACTGCGATTTGCCAGACCCCCAGTGGAGGGGGTGGAGCCAGAACGGGAGAGGGGTGGAGTTTGTACTGACATCATGTCTGACTAGAAATATACAGCAAGGGTGGAACTGTTGGGAGAAGGAGAGCAACAGAAAAAACTGTCAATTAAATTGAAGCACAAACTTTTATACTACATTAAGATTGTTTTAATAATAATTTTAAAAAATTAAAAAAAATATAGCAAAATTTCATAACAGCAGGTCACAGCTGCCCCAAATTGTGATTGAAAATCGGCTGCAACACCTCTTATTGGAGCATCTCTGATTATTAATTCAGTGTCTGATATCACATCTCATTGGCTGCAGCTTAAACAGGCTTCAAAAAGACACATCAAGACATTGCTAAGATTCTGTAGAGAAAGACAAAGAGCTCAGAAATACAGCATCAAAGTCACAACACTGACATAGACTCGCATGAAGCCCAGAATGACTCAGACTCGATCCATTAAATCAGGACTCACTTTCAAAGGGGAAGCTGAGGAGTAAAGCCTGCCTGTGGGGAAGAGAGGTGTCAGGCAGCTCCTGCTAACTAGCTGACTCTTTTATCTCTGGGTGGATCAGCTCTGTGTTGCAGACTAAAGACGACTCGATAGCAACAAAGAGAGTGGTAGAATATTATTCCAATCAAAGGCATGACGCATACAAAAATATGGGTTACATCACTAACTAACCCGCCTGTAACCCCTTTGGAAAAGCAGTCAGGTAAACATGCCTAGACACGCAAACCAAACAGATAAACATCCTGCCACCTAATCACAAACAGACCCGGCTCAAACATTGCTGCAGGCATCACAGCGTTTTTATCTTAAAGATATGGAAAACTCGAGCACAGCAGATTTTAAAGCATGACATTATCATGGGAAAAGGGCCGGAGGGAGAATTTAAACGAGAGCACAATATGTAGACGGTGCATTATGCTGCTGTGGGGCCTCTATCTGCTCCCATCCTCCTGGGTGGCGGCTGTGTTGTTCCCCAGAGCCACACGACAACCTGTTAGTGCTGAATCTGTGTTCATCTGTGGGTTTGTGTCTCAAACACAATCAACAGGTTCAAGCTACCTGCACCAAGGTTTCCAGTGTCACAACAAAACCATAATTGTCATGCAAGATTAAATACCAATTCAGCCAACAGGTCAGCTCTTGACTTTAGATGAAGACATATTTTTGCAGTGCCATGCAAATGTATTTATATCTCTTGAACTTTTTTACATTTGGTCACTTTACAACTTCAAACTTCACAGTTTTACTGATACTCTGGTTTTCAAAATGTATTACAAATACAAGTCTGTAAATGATGTCAACTTGTATTCAGTCATCTTTACTTTGAGTCCTCTGAATACAACCTGTGTCACCAATTGTCTCCAGAAGTCACCTGATTACTAAGTAGTGCCCATCTCTTTTTAATTTAATCTCACTATAAAGTCTGCTGTTCTGTGCAAGCCTCAGAGGTTTTTTTTTTTTTAGAGATTATTAGAGACCAGACGGCATCTGGACCTCCACAGGTCAGGGAGAGATGTAAAGCAAGTTCAGTCACAACAAAATCACCCAAGCTTTTAACATCCCATGGAGTCAGGGGTCTTTGAAATTTACTGTGATGCATGTTTCAGATAACTCCCTGCTCTAACACAGAGAATAAATTGATTAAACTGCCAGTTTTCTTCCAGTTAACGGAGTCGAAAGGCAGCTTGAAGCGGGGACAGCTCGCCGGGATGGAAGAGTATCAGAACGGCAGTGGGGTTGGTGTCTGAGCCGGTAGTTTACTTTGGTTTGCAGATGTTAGAAGGGAGGAGTTAGCTGGAAGCAAACCAGCTAACATAGCCAATCCCAGCAGCTCCAGGAAGATTTTACTGGAAATAGCTGATTTTTTTCCCAGCTATTGTCTGACTGCTCGGCCTGTTGATTTACTGGTGATGTTCTGTGATGTTTTTCAGGATTCAGAGGAGGCAGAGCGAGAGGTAAAAACAATGTATTTCCGTTAGTCTGCTTAGAAACGGCCTCGGAAGCTTATTTAATAATTTTATCAACTTTTTCATGCGATTTATGAGAATTTATTGAGTTCACATCTAAAGAATAGACAGTGTTTGCATCATGACATCGAGAGAGTCCTGGTGGAAGTCGACTACAGCCAGACTCATGTGAACAAATGGACGGCGCTGCCTCACGTTGCTCGTCAAGCTCAACAAGCCCTACCAATTCATCAGTACGCAGAGGTCCAGTCAAAGCCAACAATACCTACACTTTAACTAATAAATTCATCATTTAATTTTAAAAAAACAGCCAACCTGGAGGAACTTCAAAGATCTAGTGTCAGGACAACTACTAGTTGACAAACCTGACTTTTATAGAGGTGTGACAAGAAAAAAGAAAGCCATA
Organism: Poeciliopsis paucimaculata; assembly: GCA_903067055.1. NCBI lineage: Eukaryota > Metazoa > Chordata > Actinopteri > Cyprinodontiformes > Poeciliidae > Poeciliopsis > Poeciliopsis paucimaculata. Next base: position 6,266 of record CAEGAD010054773.1, read on the forward strand.
AGAAGGAGCATACAGGATACATCAAACATGAAACAGTTGGTCTGGTAAGATAAGGATCAAACTGAACTACCTGCAGGAAAACTGACACCAGCCTCTCCCAGAACATAATGTCTCTACAGTAAAACACATAATGCTGTGGAGGTGCTTTCTTTAACAGGGTTAGGGAAACTGATCAATATTAATGGGAAAATGGGTCAATCTCGAAATAAAGCATGTTAGAGGGCACAAAAGACTTGAAGCTGGGAATGAAGGTTTACATTTTAGCAGAACAACAACCCCAAACATAAAGCCAGAGGTGTGGAATGGTTTAGATCAAAGCATATTATTGAGTGAAAATGGCCTACTCAAAGTGGAGACATAAATCTAATTCAGGATATGTGGCAAGATATGAAAATAAATCCAATAGAAAATTAGTTATTTCACAAAGGATGGACAAAAATATCAGTCTCCATTTGTGTAAAGTCTGTAAAATTATAATTCATTATAATTAGAGACTGCAGGTTCTATGACGTAATATCTCAAAGTGCCTGACAACAAATGCATGGAAACATCTTTAGATTTTTTTTTTGCATGTAAATTTGGAAATCAAATGTTCTTTCCACTTCACAATTACACAGTGTTGTGTGATGGTTGGTCACTTAAAATCCCAATAAATTATATTGAGGTTTTTAGTAGCAGCGTGACAAATTTCCAAAAGTTCTCGAGAGTTTTGGTTAAGTGACGTTGTAACAGTAAATTCCACAAACAAATGAATCAAAATGGTTCAAACGTTAGTAAAAAACTACTGTAGCTTCACATTGTTACTGATCAGGCGGACAAACTGCATCATCAACACACAAACAGCAACCTTTTCCGCCTGAAACCCTCCCTTCTGCGATGCAGACAGGTTCTCTGGTAGTTACGGGCTAAGTGGGGCAGAGACAGGATGCAGGGAGAGGAGGAAAAAGGAGGGCTATTACAGGGAGAAAGGGAGCAGAATGACACAGCAGTTTGCAGGACAGTGGGACACAGTCAACACAAAGAGGCTGTTATGATTCCTGCAAAGTCGTCAATAAATCTGCTGTGCATCATGTCAGGCGAAGTTATTCAGGAGAAGGAAAGATGTTACCAGCAGAATCTCTGAACATCATCTCTGAGACTGAGTTTTAATTCTTTTAAACTGTAACGTACATTCAAATTTGAGTTTATGAGGAAATTCCCCCACTGGTCATGACCTTTCTCACAAATGTACTTGAAAAGACAAAATGCTATATTTTTGACATACAAATTCAACCATCGTCTCTTTAACTGGAGGAAAAACATCAGAATCTTCTGTTGATTCCTAATCAATTTGCACACATAAGTGTTTTTAATCTGAAGATTTTATTAGCTAATTTCAAAAACAGGCTTCCTGGATTAATCATAACACATTTTACAGGAAACCAGCCAGTTATGACGTGTCTACTCCCTCAACTCTGAGCTGCTCTGCTTCTGGAAAAGAAAAAGAAGAAAAAAAAGAAAAAAGAAATGCAACAGATGAAAGCACAAGCTGGGGAGAAATTGAACTTGCAAAAGTCGATGATGTCATGGGTGGAGCGTTCCTGCGCCTGCTTTTCTTGCAGCCTCCGTAAACTCCTTCCTTAATCAACCAGGGACAGACTGATCTAATCTCGCGTACCTAAAATGCCAGGAATTAAAAGTAGATGTGGTGTTGTCGCGAAATCTAGGGTCTAATTTTCACGGCAGACGCAGCAGATCTTTCGCATCTCTTCAGCCCCATCACCACCGCCGCACTGGGAGGGGAGCGCATCCTAGTTAGAGCATCTATTTACATCCACTCACCGCTTCGCTCAGCTGTCCGCGCCTCCCTTCCCTTCTCCCGACGACGAGACACAAAGTAGTGGGCCGGTGTCAAGCGCTGCTTTTAAGTGTCAGTCCTGCCCGTAGCGTTGAGCCGGGCCGCCCGCATCACATCATCCCTCCGCCCTCACCAGCCCCGCGGCTCGCTGCGCTGCTGGCGGCCGAGCTGTGCGCTCTCTCTCTGCGCCAGATGATCCCCGGAGCTGCGCGGCGTGGCGCTGTGGAGCCCTCTCCGTCTCTCTCTCTCAGCGCAGCCGGCCAATAGGAGCCGCGAACGGAAGACGCCGGGAGCACGAAGCGGAGGGACGCAGCCGTAATAATAAATCTACCGGAGTTAGTTTGCAACTCAGGTAATGAAATCACACATCATCGGGCTGTTACATCACGCAGCGCACTGAACACACACGGCTGCTCTTAAAGAGCCAGGCAAGAATCAAACTCTAATTGTTCCAAGGCCCCAAGACATTTTCGGTTTTAGATTCCCCGCCCTTCTTAAGACCTAATTTCCAAAATTTTCAGTAAACATTTTACAGCGTGGAAAAATATTTTTTATTAATTTATAGATGAATTGATGGATGATTGGACGCTACTGAAACTAAATTGTAAAATAAAAGGTTGTTTACATTAATGTCAAATTGTAAGGCCTAGTTTGTTTATCCATCCATTGTCTTCTGGTGCCCATCTCCTCTGGTCATTGGGTGAAAGGCTGGACAGGTCACTAGTTCATCACAGGACAAACATGTAGCAAAATAACATTTAGAAAAACCAATTAACTGTTTCAATTAATTAAAAATAAAGTCATGTTTTTGAATGGGTACTTTGGTGTGGATGCCAATTAGCCAAAGAGAACCCATGCATGCACAGACTATTTAAGTTTAATCAAAGTAGATCATAAACTTTCACAGAAAGTCAGAAACTCAGTTGGATTTTTAAAAAGTTATTTTACTTAAAAATGTGTATTTCACAGAGTAAACAGCCTCCTTAAAATTAACACTGGCACAGCTAGTTAGCAAGTTTGGCTGAGGGGGCAATTCTGAAATGGTTTTTTACAATAAAACACACATTAACCATAAAGGTTATAGATTGAAACATGACACTGATACAACACAGCGGAGATTAGCATTATTCCTGGTAACTGTAGTTCTTTTGAAGAGATAAATCCTATTTGTGCGTTAGCAGAGAAGGTAGCCGTTGGCTACCCTTTAGATAGCCAAAGGCAATCTGAAGGGTTTTTCATTTTAGAGAATAAAGACATTTATAGCCTAAAAAAGCAAAAGCTTTTTCATTGTCAGATTTCTGACCATCTTTCAGAGATAAACTAAAAAAAAACAAAAAAAAAAACAACACATATTCAGACCTCACACTATATAGACACAAAACACCAACCCTTTCCTTTCAGAGATGCCACATTCAAATTGAAATACATTCCTTGTACATGTAGCTTGGCTTTGTTTTTTTCTGACCTATCCTATCCCTACTGTCCACTGGCAAACTCCCCTTTCTGTGCCGGGCGGATGGAGGTGAAAAGGTATGGAGGATAGTGACGGAGGTGCACACAGGGTGCCGGTGCTCCATGAGTGAGGAAGGAGACCGGACTGCTGGGCATGATGGGCCAGAGAAGAAAGCGGCTGGCGCCAGCTGTCGGCCACAGAGAAGCAGGGAGCTGATCGGATGGAGCGCATCGCTACATCTATGTCAACAAGTGTGAGAATAAATACATAAAAACAGCCATTAATAACAACAACTATACATCAACAAGGAGCAATACACATGTTTTCTATTGATCGGTTGAACCTACCCCCGTAAGAATTATCATGAGGTGTCATTAAGATCTTTGCTTGCTCGTTTCCTGCTTGTGCGGCTCGCTTGTAAAACTCCACTGCTGTCTTTAAATTCTGCTGCACCTCAATGCCGCTTTCGTAACACTGACCCAACAAGAACAGAGCAGAGTTGTCCTGAGCACAAAAACAGAGTTTAAGTTTTATAAGTTTAATTTTGGTCCATAAATTAACAAACAGGCTTCATGAGTTATTTGCATTGCAGCTACAATCTTAAATGAACCAACACAGTGAAATCCTGCAATAGTAATAGTAGTGGCAGTAAAAGTATATAAACAAAGCCGAAGCAGAAAGTTGTACAAAATCCTAATAAAGTAACATATGTCTGTAGTAGACTTTTTTTTAATGCAGCCCGGTTCAGATAATACACCAGGATACGGAGGGCGATGTCTCGGTAAAAGCGACTGATAAACAGCTACAGTGGAATTATCTAGAAGGGGACTCACTCCGCTCTCTGCTGCCATCTTCAGGTAATGAATGGACTTGCGCACATTTTTGCCAGGATGCTGAGAGTAAAAAGAGGCCAGGCAGATCTGAGCCTAAATAACAGAAAAGGAAAAAAAGTTGTGTTAAGGCACAGGTGTCAAACTCTAGCCTTGGAGGGCCACTACCCTGTAACTTTGAGATGGGCCTCTGCGGCACCACACCCGAATAGAATAATTAGGTTACTAGTAAGGCTCTGGAGAACAAGAAGGAGGTAATTAAGGCATTTCATTCCAATGTTTTGTACTTGTGGCTCATCTAAAAACTGCAGGACAGTTGCTCTTGAGGACTGGAGTTTGGCACCCCTGTGTTAAGGAGTTCTTATGTTTATAGAATAATCAAGTCCAGACAAGCTGCCATTATAAAAAATCATATTTTTATTCTGTGATCCCAACATTTTTCTTAATTATTCAAACTTATGAGCATAATGTGGTTAATTGTGATGTTTATAATTCTCTTAGTAACGTTAGATAACCAAAGATTTTTAAACCAAAATAAAAAGATTGAAATTTGGGCTTTTATGAATACATTTAAGTTAATTATTTTTGTTTTTTACAACCAAAAGAAAAAGCAAAATCATCCAACCTGCCACAATGGTGTGACCAAGCACACATTAAATCAACATAAAATGAAATTAATTAATTGTCTTAGTTATATTATCTACTGCTGTGCTACTCTGACAAAAGGCATCATTTTAATGAAAAAGTTCAGTAAATCTAAAAGACAGGAGTATAAAGTAGGTTGTTCATTACTACATAACAGCATTTCATTACTGTAGCTGCAAAGATTATCACAGAGAGGGTTTGAACTTTTAAAGAATCCCTGCCTTGATTTTTACCTTTGTGAGCCCAGCTGTAGCTGCTTCTTCCAGTAACTTAATGGCTGTGTTCACTTCCTCTGTACTCTGATGCCCCCTGCTAGCTAGCAGCAGCTTTGCATAGCGGTACTGAGCTTGTTTATGACCACTGATGGCTGCAAGCTTGTAGTAATGAAGAGCCTTACAGACAAAAGACAAACACTTAAAATATTAAAATCAAGTTCAAAATGAATAATTTAATATGAAAATAAATACAATAATACACAAAGGTTCAGATTAAACAAATCAAAAATATTAATGTAAATATGACCTGTGTTGGGAAAAGTGTCAAGTGTAACTAAAAAGAGAAACTAAGGGCTTGAAAAAATGGGGGACATTAGTTGATAAAACCAAAACAGGTGCACAGATGCAAGTAACCTTATTGAAATTTTTTCAAAACAAAACCATTTTTAAGGAATAAAAGAATGCCTAATCTTTAACATCTTTCACATTAATAAAACAAATTCAACTAATGTGATGTATAACAGAGATAAAAACTAACATTTTACTCAGTTTTAGAATATGCATCGGTTCTGACTGGACTCTATATTATATATAACATGCACATCGATTTTGCAATAGATAAGTTTAGGATTTGACACAAAACATCTTGTATATTTTTTTATTTTAAGAACTGCATTTCTGATTTTTCTTATGGTCATCTATAATATAAGCATGATTTAACTGAGATTATAAACAATTTTTTTGTTTTTGATAATCTTATTGTGTCAAGATTAGCAAGTATCATAAAAATGAACAATGTCTGACCTTCTCCTTGTTCTTGCTGACTCCTCTGCCCTTCTCGTAGCACACCCCAGTGTTAAACTGTGCCTTGCTGTAGCCGTGTTGAGCTGAAGCTAGAAAGCAGCAGAAAGCTTCCTCATAGTTTTCTCTCTTGGCACTTTCTAGACCTGTTGCATTCACAGAGAAAGACAAACAAATGGAGAAAGGTTTCTACACATGAAGGTTTGGGTGATATTCTGAGCTGAATTTCTCAGTAAATCTTTACCAATGATGTTCAGGATTACAGGTACACTGGTGTCCCCCACACTTCTGAGATTGAACGCTGCTTCTGTCAGCCTCTCTTTATCTGTCTCTTCCTAAAAACACAGACAAAGATAAAGACACAACAATAAAAATAAGATTTCAACTTGATTGGGTCTGGTTATGAACAATTGAAAAGAAAGTCTTTCCAAAGTTTCACCTCATCTTTGTTATCTGCGAGTTTTTGGTTAATCTCAGTCTGCAGCGGATAACTCAAATCTGGTTCCTCTGTGTGTCAGAGACATAACATGTGTTAAACTCCATCCTCATCAAATATTGTACTAAAACATCAAGGGTGGCACTATTTCACAGAATCTGACATTAAAGCACAGAACAAACCAGGTGCCAGTGGATTCTTGCCCAAGAGCTTCTCCTGGTGGTCAGAGAGGGAACTGTCAGTAGTCCCACTACTGTTGCTGCTTTGAGATGGGGACTGATCTTGATTCTGTCCCTCTGGCACAGCCTGGAGACACAAGACATTTCTTCCTCTGGGCAGGACGTCACGTCTTGATACTGCTGACAACAAACAACATTGCTGTGTTGGAATACTGATCACACAAGGGTATAAGAAAAAGGGGTTATAGGATGGAGACTGTTAAACATCTCATGAATTTTGGCAGTGATTTTAATGTAATAATATCAGAGTTTAGTTGGTGTGGGCGTACTACTACAATGGTGCCAGAAAGACTCACAGATTTCCAGTAGGACGCGGTATCCGCATTTCTGCAGGGACGGGGGAGCTGTCAGGGTTCCAGCACTGGGACTGGGCTCGCTGCCTGAAGAAAACCTGGAGTGGATCCTTCTGCAGATCTGCATAAACAGCACTGCCACTGCTCCCTGTGGAGAAAGCCACCGTCACGAGAACATCTCCACTGTGTCTGTGCCAGGAAACCCTGAAAGTATTCCAGAAGCGGTCGTCATTGTGGCACTAAGCTCAGAGTCTTTCACTTCCTGGTTTTACATTGTTTAGTGCGATTAAAATTAGTCCCCTGATTACTGATTTCTGTCAAACAGAAAGCCAGACTCAGTATGTACACTTTTTACATCTTTCTGATAAATTACCACAAGCCAATTACTACAAACTCAATAACACAAACATAGACACACTCAAAAATATAAACATATCTTTGAGTGATTATTGATACCTAATGATATCAATCTTTGAAAAAGACCCACCCATCCCACAGCATCTAGGGCTGTGTAATTTGGAAGTTCGGCATGAAACTGAAACGTCTTCTCTTTCTTTCTCCTCTTTCCATCGTCCTCCTGGGATCTGCATATTAACAAAAGAAAAAAAAATATGATACGTCTCTCTTTATTTTAATCTCACAGTACACAACCTAGGGAATTTTCAGTTTGAGCAGTCTCAGTTTATGTCTGCTTTTTGTTAACGCTGCTTATACTAAAACACATGCCGATGTTGCTGGCTGATGCAAGCAGCTGAAAATGAATCTGCATCGATGCAACAGGCTCAAACGGTGGCTAAAGGAACTGCAGCAGGCACAGACTGTATCTGAGGTTTAAATTCATCCAAACCTCATGAATTAAATAGCTGTACCAACAGCTTTGGAGACAAATTAGAAATGCTTAAAATAATGGGTTATTACTTTAAAACCAATAATCTTGTCAAAGCATGGACAAAGTGAAAAACTGAAACAGAAGCAATGAAGGAGAAGGCACCTGCTGTCGAAGGAGTGTCGAGAAGTAGAGAGAGCAGCTGAGCCACTGATGACCTCGTCTTCCACATGGTGGTTCTGGGGGAGTCGTAAGGTACCGCTGCCATGGTAACGATGGAGTGCTGCATGGTGGCAGAGTGGGCAAAGAACAGCAAGAGTTACTCAGTTAAACTCAAATATACAGGTTTTCATTTTATAGAGAAACAGCTTATTAAATTCCCAGAGATACAATATGCACTTTGTAGTCCTAAATAATAAAACTACAAAAATGGCTCCAGAAGCCATCAAAGCTACAATTATGTAACTTTTACAAAAATACGTATTGCTATGAAATGAGCTGTTATTGCGCTGTGCAGAAATGTACCACTCCCAGTAAAAGCAACAGAGCCAGCAGGAGTGTGAAAAATCCTGACAGGATCATCATGCACTGCCAAAACATTCCTTAAAACATAATTTAGGATTTGTAAAACCCTAATCATGTTTGTGAAAGTAAAACAGAAAAATTTACAACACATTTCAGCACCTGAATCACTTTGACTCCTGTTCAGTCACTACAAAATCTAAACTTGTCTGAACGGATTTTTTTCTACACTAAATATAGGCTTAAGGTCAAGTTTGTGAAAATAAATTTTTTTGCAAGAACACAAAGTAGCTTAATTCAGTAGGATTTTTTGGCTTTTAGTCAAAACTTGCTCTCATTGCTGGTCTTTATGCTTCTTTGAACCGTTTGTGGATTTTCCTTAAAATCTGTAATATGTGTTTGTTTAATTTGAATGTCTACCCCAGGTGTTTCTTATCATCAGTATCTTTTCTTAAACAGACCTTCAAACTCATGTTCCTCACTAGTGCTTAACCTGCTCAGTAGTTTTTCATGTTTTTCTCTGATATAAAACATTGCCTTCTTCTTGCTCTTAAACTGGATAGAAATAAGGATGAAATTAAGGCAGGAAGTGAGCTTCACTGAACAAAAATAAACCTTCAAGCGGATAGAAAGCAACATATGATTTGCTTTAATGCATTTTTAACGTCACCGTTAAAAATGCTACATAGAAACCATAATTAGTACGAGTTTACCTCTAACTAGCTAGCAATAAAAATGGCACAAGATAAAAGTGCAAAATAAAAACTTTCGTTTTTCTAGGGTCAATGTCATTTCTCTTACCTCTTCCGACAAAACCTTGAACTCTCCACATGCCGGTTCGTCCTTTGGTGCGGCTTTAACTTCTGGTTTATTACCGAAAATACATGTTTAATGATAAAGAATCGCTTCTGATACGCTATAAACAGCGCGTCAGTTTATCCCTCTTTGATTTGTGGTAAATAAAAAAAAGAACCTGTCACGAGATGTGTCGGAAGACAAGCAAACCGGAAGTAGGGCAGGTGACGCAACTGAAAGTTTGACAAAGTGGTGCAATGCAGAATCATTGCACCACCTATTGGTAAACCGGGGAATTTCAGCGGGAAGGAAAACTCATGAGAATGCAAATAAATAAAAAAAACTGACTTTCTTTACACGGTGCAGTTTAGTCAGCACTGTTTTATAAATAAATAAAACTTGGCAAGAGAAGTGCTAAGAAAGGCACAGTATCCCTGAAAGCCCCATTACACAGCACATTAACAACATCTGAAAGACATATTTCTTAAAAAAAAAAAAAAAAAAAAAAATCCCTGACACAACACTTGAGAGATCATTCCTCTTTCTGTTAGGGTTAGTGTTCACCTACTGTTTGATAAAGTCTCTGTGACGCTAAACCTCTTTGGAAATCACCTCTTCTGAAATATTTTTGCTGAATTGAAGAAGTGTTTTAAATTACTCCCTATTTCTTCATTTGTTTTACTTATGAGGACCAGACAAATATAAAAAATTACTTTCAGAATGAATCTAATGTTTGATAAACATTTTCAATATGTTGTCTTCAAGCGAGACTAGAAGTAAACAGAAAAACCCACAAAAGTTAATAAATAGCATGTTTATTCATAGTTTTCACAAAAGCTATTGCTGTATACAGAAAACTGACAACTTACAAACACAACTTAAACAATGATTTAAATCATAGCCCTACTTCAAACTTAACAACCTATCTAGCTGTAAAAATATGCGATAACTACATAAAAGTTATTATTAGTCATGTCATAACGTTTTTTTTAATGGACATTTTTGGAATATTTTTTACCAAAATTAGAAAACAATCCTAACGTAGGTTTTTTGAGATGAAATTAAGGATATCTTCGTCTGGAGATATCTTTTTTTATGGTATTTAATAGTGCATATGTGATGTAACCACCGCTATTTGAGTTCAGTCAAAAAATTTGCCAAAATATTAAGAAAATCTTTGATTTCTATCTTATTCTTTTGAAGAATAAAGTAAGAATATATTTTTTGTTGTATGATGGATATTTACAGCCTTAACTGTCCAATTCAAACTCAGATGTAGATGGGAATATGCATTTTGATTCCTTTTTTTTTTCATTTTTTTTTATAATGTTCCATCGTTATTGGTAAAAATAGTAAGACCAGTCATCACTATCTCTGGCAGTCTGATTATGAATAAACCCCCATTGGCTTTGCAAGTCTTAAACTTTTCTTCTGAATCTGATGACTCACAGACCTTCAGGATGCAATGATGCTTATTTCTGAAGATTTTCTTTGCAGATAAAAAGGTCAATAAAGTGGGTTTTAATTATAAACCCTCTGATTCATTTCTGGATTGAGGCTCACCAGTTGTTTTTCTTTGCCCATCCGGGTGATTAAAAATGTGATGCAGTCACCAACATCTTACTGGAACCACAGCGTCTTCCAGTCAAATGGGCTTAAACACAACAGGACGGCACAAAGGATGAGATATGCACTTGTGATTTCAGGCCCAACTTGGAGTGACTCACTCCTTGCCCTGTTGCCATGGTGACACAATCATCAGGTCTTTCACTTCCTCCTCGGGCGAATTGCCTGCAGTAGAATGTAATGTTAGCAGGCCCTCTGCACTGCCAGAAACTGTTTACTGGTCTGCCTAAGGCTATATTTGTCAAAGCAATATGGAAAACATCGGCCTGAGCTGAAAAGGGACTCCCACTAGAGCTGACTAATTGAGCAGTTTGTTTTTGCTCCTACTTCATGTTGTGTTTGACATTTTTACAAATTTAAAACAGCAAAGGGACTCAAGAAGCACTAAGCTATTTCTGAAATCTTGTTTGCTTTCATTCATCAGCACACTCCTGACTTTGAACTCTTCTACTTTTTCCATCAAAGAAGCAGCTTGACAAACAGTATAGTAGAGAGACACAACTTTTTCTCTGACATATTTGAAAGATGCTGCAGGTGAAAATGCAAAGTATTCCCTCCCAAATTCTTGCAGAATAATTTCACAGTTACAAGCAGGTATATGCACATATATTTAAAATAAATGCTGTAAACTCATTTGTAGCCTATTGCAGCCAAGGTTCATGTCACGTTTTTGAGCCCTTGATTGAAGGCTGCACCCTGTCCATCAGACTCATCTATAGCATGTGCTTATTCATCTAGAGACTAAGAATTGTGCCCAGTATCTATTGCATTTGCCCATTGCATCACATTCAGTCAAATGAGATTGATTTGTATCAATTTCTTTTTTTTTTTTTATTGATTAACAATGCAACTGCAGCTACCAACACTTGAGTGAAGCAAATTAATTACTCTTCATTTTATTTTAAAACTTCAGAATGAAGGAAACTGATTACAAATACTTGATATGCAGTATGTTAAATATTTTATGCACTGCTTTGTGTTGGCTTCTAAAATAAAATTCTAACAAAACAAAAAGTTAATACTTGAAAAACAAAGACTTGAATTTGAGAGAACTCGGCTTAAGGATGAGTAGTGACTGAACAGTGCAGTTATGCTTTGCTTACCTGAATGCAGTGGCAGAATTTACAATGGTTGTGGTATTAATACCCCTTTTACTTTTCACATTCTGTCACACTACAACCATGCAGTTTTAACCATTAGCTGCAAATAATGCCACACATATTCTGCACAGTAAAAAACCCCAAAAAGTCTCTAATTTACAGTAAAATACTGGCAGCTGTGTTTGCCAGAACTTTACCGTCTTTATACAGTAAAGTTGTGGCAACCAAAACTGGCAGTATTTTACCGTATTTATAAAATACGGTAAAATACTGGCAACTGCAGCTGCCAATATTTTAGTGTATTGTCACAGTGTGGGTAGTGTCTCTACCGGTGTGGTACATCTGAAAACGTTCACTGACCTTTTCAAAATTCTTCCAGTGGAGTCAGATTTGATGGAGAGAGCATCTGTGAAAATCTACTTTTAAATCTTGACATTTTCCCAAACTTTCGTTGCAGTGCATTTTTTCTTGGTTGTATGGGGCTTATTTAGAGAACTTCATCATATCCTTTTGTAATTATGTGCTGTTTATTGTAACATGATCAATAAACCCAGATTACCCCTTTAAATAAATTTAAAGTGTACTCTATTTTCAGGGTTCCTTGTACAGTATACCTCTTTGCTTCTCTTATCTCAGACCTCTGACATATCCAGTTTTCTATTTAGAAGGGCGGAAATGCAGACAACAGCAGAGGGCCAGTGGTTAGCTGGATGAATGTTTTGCTAGCTGTGTGTACTGCTGTGAAGATCATTTTCATGGTGTGTGTGATTGGTTCTGTGAGCTAGCACGTCAGTGTACATTCAGATCCTCCTTAGGACTGAACTTTGGGTTACTTTATCAAGAATTGAATGACTCTAGATTTCAGAAAAGATGTTGCTCAAGTGGTAGTTGGAAGAAGCTATTTAAAGTGTCTTTGCAGTTAAAAGCTATGGCAACAAATTATTCAATGTCTTAACCAGGCTGAAAGGGGTGAGAAAGACTAAATTTAGGGAAAGAAGGCGGGTGGTAAAAGAAAAGACAGTGGGAGGAGGGTTGATTCTGGCCTCTGTCCCCCTTTTTTCTCTCACTTGGACTGTCTCCTTGGTCACACACATGCACAAACACTGACAAGGGCTAAGTCCTGCTACGACTGCCACCAACATCATGGAGGAAAGCTCCTCTGTTTCTTTGGACATCACAGGGCCTGAGCAGCCCAAACTGGAAACTAGTTTAGAACTGGACTCAGCAGCAGAGATTGACCCCAGAGAGCAAAAGGAGGATGAGGAAGAGGAGAAAGAAGTACAAAGCTTCACTGGACAGGATGCAAAAAGGCAAAGCTTGGATCCAGAGTGGGTGGAGGAGAGGTTCAGGATTGACAGGAAGAAGCTTGAAACCATGCTATATGGTGAGTGAGATAGCTTTCTTGGTTCTCTCATAATCTTTACATCTTCATGTTCTGCCTTAGAAGCAACAGATTGTTCCTTTTGATGCCTATTACAGTCCTCCTCTGCGTTGGCACTTGTTATCTACCTGCACCACCGTCACCGCCTCCAGCTGCTTGTTGCCATCAGTAACTGCCACGCATTAAACTCCTGTTGCTGCAGCTTTGTGATTTATGACCTGCGTTGGCTTATGCATTCAGAAGCCCCTTTTCGCTTTTTATCCTCTCTGCCTGGGAAGCGGCGGTAACTGCTCCTGTTAGTTATCGCCTCTTGGCAGCTTTATGACAAATGCCTCCCTCATGTCACTGGGGAAACTCTTTGACTTCCTCACAGCAGCCAGAGATTATGTTTGCTCATGATGGTGCGGCTCTTAAAACAATTCGACTCCAATAACCGTAGCTTGTTGTAACGTGTTTGCAGCTTGGATGGTGTGTGTCTGTTTGAGCACTGGCCAGGCTATAAGGCATCTTTCTCATGCTTTTCTGTTACATTGCAATTCAACTTGAATTATATAGTGTCTTCTTTCCACAGTCATCTTTTGCTTTCTAAAACTGGGTGGTATTTACATCAGGACATGCCACTAATGTGATTTGCTGTCTAAAACCTGATTTGTAGTTGTCTTCCTGATGTGCAACTTTCTCGCTCCACCTCACTCTGTTCTCTTCCCATTCCTCAGCTCTGGCCTGTGTAACCCATAGCAATGACAAGGCGGGGGCGGAGGGGACTGTTTCTAAAGCTCCCCTTGAATCTTGTAAATGTTACCAAGGAGCAATGGCCTTTTAAACTTGAATATTTTTCCAGCAACTTCTTGTTCCACTTGCTTGGCAAAGTTTCAACAATGTTGACTTTGTACACATGTTATGTTCTAAAACGTTACCCTGTGAACAGAACAACAAACATGGCAACCAAGTCACCTTCTCATAAAGTAGTTTGCAGTGTTTTGTCCTCACATTGCTCAGTTTCAGAATAAACTGTAATTTAAATTTGAAGTGTTTTCATTAATTAAATTTTGGAACTCATATAATGTAACTTTATTGCAGACAGAGTAATATAAGTATGTTTAAGCTGTCAATTTGAATGGTTGAGCTCTAATTATTTGAGGTTAGAAGGCCTCCTTACAATCACCTTAATCATAACTCAAGCCAGGACTCTGGCTTAGCTACTCCAAAATATTAATATTGCTTCCAGAGAGCCATAACAAAAACTGCCAGGGGTATGAAAAATGGTAGTTAGAATTCATCACAAACAACATACAAACTCATACCCTGATCAGCAGGCATCTTGGAGTGCTTTGCCCCAGGGCACATCAACATGCGCCGGGGAAGAAGCTGGAATAGGACCCCCAAGTTTCCAATTCCTTGGGGAAAAGAGGATAAGTACTCTTCCCACTGAGTCGCAGCAACTCAAAGTCTGGAGGCAAAATACACTGTACCATAAAGAAGTAAAAAAAAAAAAAAAATCATTTTATTTTTCATTTCATTCACTCAATAATAAATTGGGTGAATTGAGAGATTTATTATTCCCTCAATTTTGGAAAGTGTTTCTTAGAGAAATCCTACAAACTAAAAATGTTATCTGTGTCTTTTCAGCTCCGGAACAAGGAGGAGAGACAGGAGAAAAGTTTTTTGAGCGAGTGAGTCAATCTTCTTTGGAAGCTATTTTATTACTAAACCCATAAAAACACTCACCAGCTCACAGATCACTGAAAATATCTAGTTTTAATATTTGCGCCAAACTCTGCATCTACTCTTTAATTGAGGCGATAATTGCACCCTTTCAAATGCAAATGTGCCTTTGTGTTCTCGGAATGGAGCAATCTTCTGTCTGTGTGACTATGTGTAGGTGTGTTCCCTCATTACGCATACAATGAGAGTGTCTGCTTTGCTTCTCGTGTAATCTCTCACAGGTAATGAGAGAAACTAGCACTCAGGTGAAATGGCCATCCAAACTGAAGATTGGAGCCAAGTCAAAGAAAGGTGCCAAAGTCTTTATGCTCTATTCAAACAAGAGATCTCTTTTTCCCATCATGCTCTTTACTCCTCTTCCTTGCACTATTTTACTGTATTACATGCAAATGTGTGAAAACAGTTTGTGATTTCCAACTAGACCCTCACGTGAAGGTGGAAGGGAAGAGAGCCGACGTTATGGCAGCCAAAAGGAAGATACTAGAAGTGCTGGAAACCAAGGTAACAGGTGTCTACAATGTTCTGATCAATGCAGAGATGAGGCACAACATTATGACCACTTGCCTTATAGTGCTGTTTTGCAGCAAAACAGACAGCTATCACTCTTCAGAAGATAGACTTAACTAACTCTCTGAAAGCGTGCTGCGGTGATTAATGGTGAACTATATCAGATTGATTCAACATAATTACATATTATCATTTATTATAGCGCCAAGAAATTATAATATGCCCCACATTTAGGTAAGCGGTACATATCAAAATAAAATCTGCCTGGATAGAATGACCCAAGTTTTCAATGCCCAACGCATCACAGTGAATTGTTCCCATATTCCTTCTTGGTGCCACATGTTTCCCAGGTAAAAGAAGTACATGCACCCAGTCATCCATGAGATGTAAAAGAAAATTTGATTCATTAGACTTGGCAGCCTTGCTTTATTGGTCCTTGATTTAGTTTTATTGCTCATTTGCTAATTTTGGGATCACTGCACAGCCTCCCGGACTGGTCTGCAGCCATGCAGCTCCGTCTGCAATAAACTGTGGTGCAGTGAGCATTTTGACACCTTTCAATCAGAAGGACCATTAACTTCTTCAGTAATTTTAGCCACAGCAGCTTGTCTGTTGGGTCAGACCGAATGGTTTTATTCGTTTGATGACTAATATATCCCACTCTAACAGGTGTCACGAGAAAGATATAATCAGTGGTATTTACTTAAACTATTGGTGATCATTATGTTATGCGGGAGTGGTGGCAAGTACATTAAAATTTCCTTGTTTCAAAGTGAAATTTCCTAACTTTCTGCTTCAGATTGAGTATATAATCCCTGGATTGTGTGAATAACAGGTGAACAAGGTGACTCTGAAGATGGACGTGGCTTTCACAGAGCATTCCCATGTCATTGGAAAAGGAGGTGGGAACATAAAGAAGGTGATGGAAGTCACATGCTGCCACATCCACTTCCCCGACTCCAATCGTCACAACGGTGCAGGAGAGAAGAGCAATCAGGTTGAAAGACAACATCTACTGTCCTGTTCATTAAGTTTTGATATATATCTGGAAAGTTCATTTATTTCAGTCAACTCACTAAGCACATTTTGCAGATCAAATACACACAGACTGATGCTTTACATATTTTAGTTGTGATGTTTTTATGCTTAACATGTTTAATATTACTTTATTATTTTGTATATATTATTAATTAATTCACTTTTTTAATACAAATGTGCAGGCTTAATGAAAAGTATGTTTGCTTAAGAGTTGAAATTTTCTAAAGGTACAGTTATTCTGACAAAAGACTCATCAGAACAGATACTTTTACTGATTTATTGACAGCACTTAGACCCTCCTCTTGGCTCTGATTGGTAGTTTCTGACTGAGCATGTATTACTACAGATGACAGAAGAAAAACAGGAAGAAGGCAGAGGAGCCTGATTTTCTCACAGATTGTCATTCTTATGTTACACTGTCATGACATAGTGATAGTTTTAATATATATATGCAGAAACATGTTTTTACAATATAGTTAAATACTGCAGCTTTAAAGGTAACTGAAAATAAATTTAGTTTTGGCTGTCGGCCTTATTTTTTCCAGGTTTCTATCGCTGGCCCCATAGAAGGGGTGGAAGAAGCCAGGAGGAGGATAAGAGTGAGTAGTCAATCTGAGCTGGGACTTTATCTCAGCACTCACTTCTTCCCTGCTGTCAGATGCGTGGATCAATACTGCAATCAATGGGATGACAAGAACAAATAATTCTGCCTATTTGTCCAAATGCCAACCTTTTCTGCAGTCTGTCTTGGGTTTACATTCATTTTTTTTTTTTTACTTCATCACACCGTAGGACCTTCAGCCTCTCTCTCTGACCTTTGACCTGCCAGTCAGCCTGGTACCCCAGGCTCTGCCAGATGCAGGCTCCCCACTCATCCAACAGGTGGCGCAGACTTTGGGGGTCAGTGTGGGTTTCAGGGCTGTGCTGCCACTGCCTCAAGCCCAGACAGCCTTTTATGGAAGCTCCTGCACAGTTTGGGGACTGCAGGGCAAAGCAGCTGCTGTCAAGGTTACTTTCACCTAGACTGCTCAAATATTTTACAAATCTTGTGTCTGTCCATGATATAATTTTGGTGCATATAAATTGTCGCCTGACAGAAGGCTACGTGCATCCTGATGGAGCTCCTGCTTGGGTCAGAGGCCTCAGGGGGGATCGTGAGCAGTCAGCTGGATGTCACTGCTCAGCAGCATCTCTTCCTGCTGGGACAAAATGGTGCAAACTTTCTAAGTGTTATGCACAAGACCCAGACCCAGATCATTCTGCCAGACCTTAGTGCCCCTCACAGTCCCCCCTCATTGCTCATTCAGGGCAGCCCTGACGGAGTGTGTCTCGCTCGGCAACAGCTCATGGTACACATGCTTTTTGTTGTTTCAGTCGCACGCTGCTTCTGATTCTGCCACCAGAAAAGTCACAGTTCTTTTTATGTTTTGCTTCTTCTATTTATTGTGAAATACATGCACACACATCTAGGATTGCCTGCCAGTGTGTTTGATGTTTGACATTCGGGAAGATGGGGAGGGAGGCCCTTCCAAACTAGCTCAGATGATGCAAAACCTCGGAGTCTTTATTAGCGTCAAGCCCAAAGTGAAACAGACAAGCAAGGTGAGTGTCATCCAAATAAATATTCACTATTTTCCATGAGATACCATTAAAAATAATAAAATGAAATAATTCAGTTTTTTTTGTTGGCTCTCAGCTCCATCTGTTTAAACCTTAATTCAGTCTAGGACAAGACAGTTATATTGTGCTCATTTCATAAGGGCTGTTTAACAAAGAGATATTTATTTGAAATTTATTTATTTATTTATTTTTTTGTAAAATCCCATCTGTTTAAATTCAGGTGTAAATTAATTCAACACATTAGATCCATCTGCTGCAGCGGGCAGAATACTGATGAGGGAAAAATCTGTGTTTATGTATATTTATCAGTCAGTGGTGGTGAAGGGTCTGGAAAGGAACATCTCCTGCATTTATGAAGCCCGGCGTCTGCTCCTAGGACTCGATTCCTCTGAGACTGAGAAAATAACTACAGTGAACCCTGACCTCATGTCACCTGGTGGCAGACTGGCAAACTACTGGCTCGACATGTTGCTGGAGCAGCTTGCCCTCTCTGAACAGGGTATGATAATGTGAATCTGAGTGGACGTCCAGCCATCTAAACTTAGCTTCAACCGTAAATTATTTTAACTTCAGAAACCAGTGGGCTACTTACAGGCACAAAACAAGAAAAATAAAAAAGTGATGCCTTGAAGAAGTTTCTTATTGCTTATTTGCATCCCATTTTGCAATTGCCTCGTAAAAACCAGTGGGAAAAAATATTGCAGTTCACCACAGCTGAATCCAAAATTTAAATCGGAGCTTCAGATTAGCTCTAATTTATAGGGCAATTTTAAACTTTTTAAGGAATTTTGACTGCATTTTGGTCATTTGGTGTTTCTGGTTGTAGGTGAGTCGGTGGGAGGATACAAAATGGCTTAGTACCAGGTCATCATTCTTGCAAAAACCACCACTGCTCAATCAGATAGGCCTGCAGAGCTAACTTGTTTGACAGAAACAAAATAAAACAACATAAGGAATACGACAGATTTAATAAAGAACTGAGACAACCAGTGAAAATGTGAATGACATAGCTGTGTTATCTTGAAACATAACTTCAAAAGCTTACATGAAAAACAAAATATATATATAAATGCATAAATGGACACTCCAATATAACTATTGTGGACTAATTACAATAACTAAGCTTTATTTAATGACTGAATAAATCTCGTTCAGAGAGAAAACATTCTTTCCCAGGAAGTCTAGGGCTGAGTTAATTGAAGTTTTGCACCTGCAAACATGTCCATCTAGAACAGAAATCCCTCACTAAGGAATTCTGCGTGCACTAGCACAGCTTGGACACACTGAAATAATGCACTATGCATGTTTCTCACCTTCCTGATCAGGCTCTGCACCTGTTCAAACCACAGAGGTGCTGACTGGAACTAAATCCCACCTGTCAGCTCCACCAGGCCTCACTTCTCCAACAGACGAGGGCAGGACAGGTCTGAAGGGAACAGACAGTCGGCAACTGGAAAAGGTGAGTCACTGTCTGTGTTAAAAAGGCTTCAAGGGTGAAAACTGACCGAAAGCTCTCTACAGAATACAAAATGCATTCTTAACCTTTCCTATAGATCCTTGAAAGTGAGAATCAGTCTGACCAATCTGAGGAGGAGAGCATTGAGGTTGTGAGGATGTCACCATCTGAGGTGTGCAAAGCAGGAAACAACAACATCAGCAGGGTGGGTCTGAATGGTAGGAGGGGGAGTCTCCAAGGTCCAGAAATCAGCAAAACACACAGCCAGGGCAGACGGCATTCCACAGGGCAGGCGCTGACATACAGGTGAGCCCTCGGCAGTAGTACACCAGCATCTGTTTAATTTATCCTCAGTGTTTTCATAACCAAGATTTAAAAAGCGGAACTCTAATTAGTGTTTTAAAAAGTAATATATTATAGATCATCTGGTGAACCTTGTGAAAATCAAAATATTGTTTCCAGATGGACGATGACTCATCACTCAAAGGTTTTATTTTACTGAGTGCAGCATGATTAACATATAGGCACACATATATTAAGTCTGCTTTTCTTCAGTACAGGGGGGCAGCTGAATGTTTTGGATGGTAGATGGAGGAAAATACAGAACAGTACTGGTGAGAGAGGTTTACTTTATAGCTGAACCTTGACCCTGGACATCCATCTAGATGATATGTGAAGGCCATCATGTTTTAACTCAGGAAGAGTTCAGAGATCAATATTTGGTGGTTTTTGGAAGTTTTCAATGGGATTCATTGCAGTGG
>CAEGAD010054788.1:0-21440 GCA_903067055.1 Poeciliopsis paucimaculata
TGTTTTAATAAATAATAAAAAATAAATTAAAAAAAAAAAAATAAAACAAACCAAAAACAAAAAAAAAAAAAAAACAAAAAAAAAAAAAAAAAAAAAAAAAAGACAAAAAAAAAAAAAAAAAAAAAAACAAAAACACCATAAAAAAAAAAAAAAAAAAAAAAAAAAAAAAAAAAAAAAAAACCAAAAAAAGCAAGCCCCACTCCTGGAAAAAGGTGCCGCCGCTGCTGCTGCTGCTGCTGCTGCTGCTGGTGGTGGTGGTGGTGGTGCTGCTGCTGCTGCTGCTGCTGCTGCTGCTGCTTCTCCGCAAGACAAACACACGAAGGCAAAGGCTGATCACCAGTGGAGGTGTTCCTCGTACACAGGAGAGGTGGATAAGGGGGCCCCTTTCGCGTCGTGCAGGATGGATGGGAACATGCAAAACTAAGCCCTCTTTCCCCGAGGACTGAAATCTTTCCCGGGAGCCAAAACTCTAAACCCACGGGAGAGGCGCTGTCAGAACGTGACGCCGGAGGGGGCGGGGTTTTGACCATATACGGAGCGCTGACGGTTCCTGTCAGGCAGCGGCGCTCCACTCCGCGGGTGCAGCCCATTTAGTGCAGCAGCATGAGAACACTCACTCGCTCCACTTTTTTCCCCTTCTTGCTTAGGCCCCTATATGTGGTGAGTTTGACTTTTTTAATGATATGGACAATTCGAGCGGGGTGTAACCATCAAACATACTGAGGAGAGAGAGAGAGACAAAAAAATAGTGGTAATATTAATAGTAGTAGGCCTAATAATAATTATAATAAAATGCTTATTAATAACTCCGACTTCAGAATTCATGCTTCTTCTTTTTTCTTTCTTTAAATGGCCTAATGATCGCAAGTTTGCTTTAGTTTCTGTTGATTAAAAGTGATGAATTTTGTTGTATACCTTCGATTAATTTTTGTTTGATTATGTCTGTTATTAGTATTATTTTTTTTATTTTTTTATTTTTTACATATTACCTTAAATAAGTTTTGAAATAATTTTGTTTTGGAAAAAAAAAAAAAAAAAAGATATTTCAATACTGGCACATTACGTTTATACTTGTACCATACTTGCCTAAAATGTTCACTTTTTTCACATTTTTCCAAACGTTTTAAAGTTTTGTTGTTGTTGTTTTTTTTTTTTTGTTTTGTTTTTTTTATGCAATTAATAAATACGATACGGATCATTTCATTTAAAAGAATCACACGTCAATATAAAGCTATTTTATTGGATTCATTTTTAATTGAGGCATTGCAACAATATCAAGTTGTGCTTAGTTTTTTTCTCTTTTGTTTGTTTGTTGTTGTTGTTTTTTTTTTTTATCCCATAAAGAAAAAGAGTTTCTCAATTTCTCTGCGCTATCAATGACGGGAGGGGGAAATGAAACACACGACGACAGTAATTCTCGCTTTGCCGTAAATCAGTGAAATTCTGATCCCAGTCATTGAAGGTGAACACTTATTTATTCACTTGTCACTCTTTGGGTCACGGAGAGAGAGCGCTGAGACACAACTTCGTGGAGACCCCCACGCCGCGTGGCTTCTCTTGCCCTCCCTCTTATTTCATGCACGTCCCGTAAAATCAGTAATAATCAGAAACATCTTAATCATTTTTAAAGAGGCCAACTGCCTTACATGTCCGACTCTGTCCGAGAGGGACAAGCAAGCAATTCGGTTCATTAGTGGTGAAAAGGGGGTGGGTGGGTGGGTGGGTGAGGATGGGGTGTGGGGGGCGGGGGACGGGGGGGGGGGGGGAGGTGAGCGCGGGTGAAGGGGAGGGTGCGAGGAAGAGAGATGTGTGCTATATCCTGAGCAATCTATCTAGCTGGTGCTGAGGGTTAATAGCTGCTGCCAAAGATAAGTGAATTATAAGCTGTTGCTTTCACCTCTGCAAAATCTATTGCCAAATTGCTCAGTCACAAAGTAAAGATTTGCTTTTTTCCTTAAACTTTTTTTTTTTTTTTTTTTTCTTTAAATTTATAATTGATCCCACTTTCAGTTTGCACGAAAATAATAATAAAGAAGAAGAGGGGAAAAAAATAAATAACGTCTGACGCCTTTTTTAATCGTGTTTTTCCTCTTAAAGGAGACGCGCGTTGCAAATGTTTTGTCTGTTGTTTGTGCAGATTGCATTTCTTTTTCATTCTTTCTTTCTTTATTTTTTTTTTTTTTTTTTTTTGAACAGTTTCAAGTCGCTTATTAGAACTTAACCCCTGATTACACGCACCGAGGCGATTTAAATCTGATTATCAAATTAGGGAGACTTTTGAGACAAATCCTCTTAGATCTGATACTGTTGACTGGAGAGGGAAAATGGATCTCCACACCCGTCACGTAGGTAACGATGCTGTCCTGAAAGGGAGTTTTAAACCGTATTTGACAACAAATGCAGCTGTCCCCCCGCTATTTCAGAAGATATTAAAGGCGGGTGGCGGGGGGAAAATGAATGCAAATCTGTGTGCAGGAGCCATCTGGACGCGGAGAGAGGGAGTCAGCTGCTGCTGCTCGCCGCTCGCTGCTGCTGCTGCTGCTGCGTGCGCGGAGCCTGAATCCGTCTCAGCTCATTCTGTGGGATCATCTGCGTGGTGGGCTTTACACCGTGGAAAATGCGCTCTCCATCATTAGGTGAAATGGTACAGCATCAGAAATAATAATAACATATCAAAAAAAAAAGAAAAGAAAGAAAGAAAGAAACGCTGATCCCATCCCTTGTTTGGTTTTTAATGCTTACATGCATGAAAACTTGCATGGATTCAAGGGGATCCTCCTCATTATTTGGAGAAGAAGAAGAAGAAGAAAAAGGCTTTCCTCAGCAGCACGCTGGAGGTAAGTGGTGGGTGACAAGTGCAAACTATATTTGATCTCCTGCATCTTTGGCCCGCGTTGGAGCCATGGCTGCTGCGCTCAGTCTTAAAGGACCGGCTGATCTTCACTCTTCTATTCAGTGACCACAATGAACGAGCCCCCAAAGATTTGAGCCTGAAGACTGAAATCAAACCCAACTCCTCCAATAATAATAATAATAATAATAGTAATAATAATAATAATAACAGCAATAGCAATGATAACACACACACACAAAAAAGAGTCTCAAAGTCTCAAAGGGTTATGTGCATCCTGCGTATTCAGAGGTGACGTCTTTCTTTGTGTGTGTGTGTGTGTGTGTGTGTGAAGGGGTGCGCGCGCGCGCGCGCGTGTGTGTGTGTGAATTTACGGGGCGAGGCCCTCATGATCTCCTTAAATTTGCATGTAAATGGCGACATCAGCCTCTACGCGTGCCAGGGGCCAGCGGGCCTCCCAGATGTCAAGGCAAAGTCAATCAGCCGGCCGCTGCCCAGCTGTCCATCGATGCACTTTATTGGGACAACACTTTCATTATGCTCACCTGCATTGTTTCCTAATGGATTGATTGGCGATAGAAGAAGAAGAAGAAGGAGAGAGAGAGAAAGTAAAGGAGAGAGAGAAAGGGGTGTGAGGGGGGGGGGGGAGGGGGTCTTATTAGCACCTATCGAGTTAGATCGCTCATTGCTTTATCATAGAGGTTGTTTTAAGCATCTCTCTCTCTTTTTTTTTTTTTCTTCCCGATTTATTATTAATCAAATCCGCCTACAGTAAACGCATCACTCCAAAGTCATTGTGGGGAAAAATAGTGTGCACGTGTATTGTTCGTAGCAACACAACTTAAACGCAGTTATTGTTTTGTTAGAATGATAAAATAAAATAAAAATAAAAATAAAAAAGAATCTGCTCTGAAAAAAATATAGTCATCTTTATTTCCAAAAATTCGCGCGCATATTGTTGGGGATAAAAACTAATATTTCTATTTTGTGTTATTATTATAATAAGAATTTTATCATGAGAATTTTCTAAATGACAAATAATAATAATAATAATAATAATAATAATAATAATAATAATAATAATAATAATAATATGAGGCCTAATGGGAACTGATTTTCTTTTCTTTTTTAAATTTTTTTTATTTAAATCATTTCATAAAATGTATTTAATCTGAAGACGACAGCCCTAAATTTTGCAAACTTTCCCAACTCCATATAGGCCTGATTTATGGACCTCCGAAAAAAAAAAAAAAAAAAAAAAAAAAAGGTGGTGGGGGGTTGCGGGGGAGGGATCCGGGGTGACATATTCAAACATCGCATTAAAACACAAGCCCGCGCGTTATTTTTAATTATAGCGGTAAAACACAGACGGGCAAGAGTGTCGAGATCAATCACGGGATCGGGCGGGCGCGCGGCGCGGCGCGGCGCTGCACAGCCTCAGCCCGCGTCAAGTTGTTGGAGCTGATGGACGGACAGCGCCCCTCCTTGGTTACACTTGAGATCATCGTGTCGATTTTTGAGGCGGCTGTTCTCTTCATGAGTGACAAGGTAGCAGAATCCCTCACGTTTATATCGATTTAAAGACATCTACTAGTTATCATCATGAAAATAGTAATAATAATAATAAAAAACAATTAATGGAAAAATATAAAAATACAAAATTAAGTGATTATTATAAAGACGCTGCTATAAAAATATTCTAAATGAAATTATTATAAAGTGGTAAAAACGGTATAAACTAACTATATGCGTCATGTAAGGTAACGAAATATGTTTGTATTATTATTATTATTATTATTATTATTATTATATAAGTTTCACATTTTCATTTTTGTTGTTATTTATTTATTTTTACCTTTTGTCTTAAATGAATGAAAAAGCAGGTTTTCCGACTCAGTGCCGGCGTGACCTCACATTTCGTCACTGACTTCTGTCAGAGCGCTCATGTTAATTGTGTGCAGTGGTGAGTTCTGTCAAGGGCATTGCCCGTGCGCACAATTTGCATTTCCATTCTGCTGTGGAAATGATGAGAGAGAGTTTCTGCGCGGTTTAGAGCCTCGCGGCGCAGTCTGTGGGCGAATTACATTTAAAGAAGGCGAGAGAAATTAAATAAGAAACCGAGACCACTTCAGGGCTATTAACATCTAAAATATCCCCTGGAAATTTGGACCAAAATACACATGACCAAATACCCAGGGTATACCCTTCGCTTTCGCAGAGCGGCCCCGCACGTCTCGATTGTGTCCATCACCGTTTTGTTGGCCCATCTAAAATTCCTTATTTAAAAAAAAAAAAAAAAAAAGTTATCACGCCGCCTCGCGTTGATGAAAGTGAGGCAAATTTTATTTTTCCAGCCTTTAATCGGAACATATTCACTTACAGTGCGCGCGCCGGGCTGCCAAGCAGGCTGAATGCAGGTGCATAGAAGAAGAAGAAAAAGAAAAAAAAGACTTTGAAAAAGTCATTTAAGAAATCTCAACAGTCAGTTTGAAATACAGGCACCAGTTGCGTCCAGACATGAGGACAGGAATCAGTTTAAGGTTGCTCCTCCCCTTCTTATTCCTGCAGCCTTGGCAATCAGGAGAACTTGAATTCACCTGCTGACCCCTGCGATGGAGGTGCTGCCAACTTACTGTTACACTCCCTCCCCCCTCCTACTGTTGTCTGCAGGAGTCCAATAATTCTCAAGTTCCTTCCCATCAAAATGTATATTTTCAACATGTTGCATCAGTGCCTCTAATCCATCTCTCCAGGGAATATCATCATTTGATGGCGATGGGAAGCACTGCAGCTGCACAGCTCCTCATCGCTCTGAAGGTGGTTTGTCTGATTCGAGTCAAAGATCGTTATTAATATTGAACTGTGTTGCTATTAAGAGAAATGTTAATTATTATGTCAAGACAGAAGGAGTCAAGGTGAAAAGCTGCACGGCAATAGCTAAAAATAATCCACGCCAGCCCAGAGTGCAGTGTGATCCGTACAGAGGAGTGTTACCGGCAAGGGACCTTTTTACTGCAACAAAGACATGAAGAAGAAGAAGAGAAAAAAAGAGGAGGAAGTAAATGAATTAGAGAACAAGCCAGATTTTGTCATTGTTTCATCCACGCTCGTCCTGTCCCTATTTTCCAACCTCTTCCCCTCTTTTGGAAGGGCTTGCAAATTGTATAATGCTGCTCTTTGTTTCCACCGGGTAGAGCAACATGAATAGCTGTCCTGAGCACACACACACACGCGCGCACACACACATAGAAAAACACTGACAAACTGATCATCTTAAAAAAAGCAACGCCCTGGTGCTCACTTGGCCTACTTTCCACAGCAGCGCTGGGACGTGGGAAGAGCAATAGAATTCAGGGGAGGATGTTCTTGCACTCTGGGAAGCATTCAGTATAGCAAGTGTGATGCACATAAACATAGCCCTCGCATTGTCAACCTTAGACCGCGTTTGCCCCAGATAACTAGTCCCCATGTGCTAGACTATTCTCTTTGACTTTGCAATTGAAATCCTGAGAAGATTATGCAAAAGCTAAAAAGAGGCAAACTCCAGGGTGGGATTTCAATTGTCAATTCCTGTTGGATTTTATAGTATTATGACATATAGTGCGCCATCTGTTACACTTCCTGTGAGTATAGGTCTACATCTGCACAAGTGGAGTCCTATTGATGCGAACATCAGTATAATTAAAACCTGCTCGGGAAAGGACAGCATTATCCAATCTAATATTTCCCTCTTAAACTCCCTTTTAACACAGATGTAAGGCTAAGCAAACGGGTCTCTGGGTAACACAAATTAAAAAAAGGTGCCGGAAAGTAACCACTCCTAACTTCAGCTAAACAGACTTCCTGGAGCGGCAGATAATCTGGGGCTTCTATGTACACCGCCTAACCAAATGTCGACATCTGTGAGGGTGTGCATAAAGAAAAGCTCCTCTGAGAAACGGGTGGGGTGGTGGGGGGATAATAATCTTAGTTCCCCTCACCTTCAGCTTGCCCATAGGGGGTTTGAAAAGGGAGATGAAGGAATCCTATGTAAACATGCCAAGTCAAATTTTCACTTGAAATGTGACATAAAGGCAAAGGGCAACCTTGGCGCATCACTAATGTGGTTCCACACATGAGTGTTCAGTGCCCCTGGATGTAAACAAGTGATGTATTCAGAACATGGTTTGAGCACCGATTCACAGTGCATGTCAGAGCAGGGCCGCCTCCAGAAAGTTTGCAAAAGGTACGGCTGGAAGGGTTCCCCACTGATGATCCTGGAGCGGTGCACCAAAGCCGAAAGACGGAGCAAAAATTTCAGGAGTTTTAGCGTTGCATTTCAATGATTTTATTTACCAATAGGGCACATTTAAAACAACCACAGTTGCACCAAAGAGCATCACAAATGGCAAAATACAAATAATTTAACACAATCGATGCCTTTAATGTTTGATACAGAAAATACTTCATCTGAAAGAGGGCGGGTGGTGTTATGTGAATTTGATTTATTTTTATATTGTGTTATAACATTAGGCCCTCATCTAAAACATACCTGGAATGTTGCTATGAATCTTTCATGCATGTTTGAGGAATCCATGAATCTTCCTCTTGCTCCCATAAACTGCAGCTCATTTCCACAAAGCTCCTTCTTGGAGGTTCAGTCTCCAGCTGAGTTTCAGCCTGGCAGAGCCCCTCCCCCAAGCCTCAGTTCCACCAGACTAGCGGCAGCAGCAATTAGTAGATCTGCTGAGCTCATCATACGAACTACTTCCCAGTGTATCGCCCCAATAAAATGTTGTTAAAGGCTAAATAGAGAGTTGTGATGATATGCTGGAAGCAGTGTCATAAAGAACAGGATCTTCTTAAAGAAACAGAGGCCCAATTTCAAGGCGTCAAATTTCTTTTTAGTCAAGATCAGTATATACAGCATCTTTATAGCAACCAAATAGTTACTTGATTGTGCTATAAAACAGCATAGAAACTACATAATACTGCCACTTTGAAAACTGAGCTGTTTATTGGAAGTTTTTCTTAAAAGTATTTATTGAAATGTCAAAATAGTTACATTATTACATTGCTAAATTATACAGTACATAAACTATTTACAACATAACTTCTTCCATTAAATATAAATCTTATTAAGTAATGAACATATAGCTGGGTTTATTTTAGTATATAAATATTAATTGAAGAAACCAAAAGCTACTTACACTGTTGCACTTGTAAAATGTAACTGTACACTTTAATGCATCACAAAAATACACACATTTTCACTGTTTTTTTTTCTAAAGTATTTGATAATATTTAACTTAATTTTTGAATAATTGTGTTAAGCATTTTGTAAACTCTTCTTTTGCAGTCCATCATTTTGAAATCAGACATTTGTAGCAATGTGCTTGCATAGGACAAGTAAGGAGATTTCGAGGTAGGCATCAACTTTGTTGAAGTCTTAGAAATACATGAACTAAAAATTATATTTTATATTACACTGGAAAAAAATGACCAAAGAGTTAAAAAAAATGTGTGCAAAACAACCAGTGTGCAAATGCAGTTTAAAAGTAATCAAATAATTATTTAAAAATTAATTGAGGTAGTTCACATAAGTGAGGACAAAACAAACAAAAAAAAAATAAAATGAGTAACTCTCACTCGAATCTGATCTTGTGCTTGCAGCGGCTCAAACAGAGAGTTTTACACTCCCTCTCGCTGACGAAACATGCAAAGTTTGAGCATCTGTTCCATCATGTAGTCTTTGTTGGGAAATTAAATATTGAACTGATCTAGTGTACCATGAATGTTTCAGTCACATAAGTGATTAGACAAACTGGGGGAGGGGGCCAGATGTCACAGCACTTCACATGTAACTTCAATATACTGTATTTGTTGGCTTTTGCCTTCATGTGTTTTATCCACCAGATTGTGTTGTTGTTAGAGAGAGTGGTTTGTGGTGGTGTGTCAATTACGCCTCGCATAAGAAGTTGTAATTCAGCACACAATCACATTTATATGCATGTCACATACGTGCACAAAAACAATCAAGAGAATGAGAGTTATTGTTTAGTCCAGCTGATTTAGTGCAAATAAATATAATTGGGAAAAAATAAAGTCGGGCTTTGGATTTATGGTTAAATTACAAACTTGGCGAAATCTGTTTTTACGCTTTTGTGTTATTGTGCATAAAGAGAACCTATTTAAATTGGTTTTCTTGCTCCATCTTGGAGTAAAACACATCTCTTTTCTTATTTCCTCATCCATTCCTCCAAATCAACAACTGTCTCCAAGGAGAGCAACTCCCCCACCTCTACCTTCCTTCCTAATGATGTTTTCTTTTTTGACATAATGTTGGATTGGATTAAAATAAGCAAGGGGTAACATGCAAACAGGGGAAGGAAACAGTAACATCACAGAGATCATAAAATGGTGCCGTGAGTAGTCTTTTGTCCAGGAGCATAGGAGAGTTCTGTTGCTAAAAGGAAGGACAAAAGCAGAAGGCGCCACGGGTATAAGGTTCCCCTGAGCAACAAAGCTGAAAGTTTCAACTTACAGCACATGGGTGTAACTTTAACTGGAATACTGTGGATCAAAGACTCGCAAACAAAGTGGGTGGAAATGCTGGAGGAGTGCTCAAGTGAAGGACAGGTTCACCATAGAGAAGGAAGGAGCGACAATTTTTATCAAACATAGACCAGGCAGTCGAAGGCTAATTACTGAGACTGTGTCTCTGAACTCATAGGGCGGCGTGAATCAGCGGCACACATTGTGGCCTTGGCCAGAATTTACCGAGGGCTTGCCAGGCAGAAGTCAGGATCCCAAAATCTCAAGATTTTGGGATTCCTGTGTATTCATATGTATTATTTTCAATAAATGGTTTTGTTGTGTAAGTTTCCTAAGAAAGCTTTTAAATTTAAGTTTGGTATTTTAATTTTGTGAACCTCTGTGTAGAATGCTGAAATTATTTGAAAATGATGATTTTTATGATCTAAACTTTAATCTGTCTCTTGATTAAAAGCATGTCATGGCTTTGATTTTGGAGCATTTTAGTGACATTATAAATATATGCTATCAATGTGACTAATATTTTCTAGAAACATCTTGGAAGGATGTCATGATTTATTTTCTTTCTCATAATTAAAAAAAAAAACAAAACACAAAAAGCACTATTTAAATAGGGAGAAGGCTTAAAGGTCTTGAACTTTAACCATCATTCTGTTGTGATTTGCATACATGCATAAGAAATTTGCATCCACTTTAAGCCCATACTTGTTTTAAAAAAGAAAAATACAAAAATAGTTTTAGAAAACCTTTATTTTCATGCAGAAAAGGTCTAAAAATTACCTGACATAGTCACTTTTGGTACTCCGAACCAAAAGTGACTCTTATTGAGGAGTAAAAATAATTCGGACAAGACTAGATTGTTAGGTATAAAACAACAAAAATCAAGAAATAAAGCTACTCTCCAGCAATACCCCTATAAAATAATCAACTCCCCAGATATATGTTGAAATTACATGCCATCCTCAGTCTTGTATTTGTTTTATGTTTTATTACAAATTATTATTTAACCGGAGAAAATATACACTCCTTAAAACAAGCTTGTATGAACACATATGTTTGGTTTTATCATATATGGCTTAGGGCAACACAGACTTCTGTTGTATATATATATTTTTTGCGTATATATTTGTATTTTTCTTATTTTTCCAATGACGTTTTTAATCATATTCCACCTTTAAAGGTATTTCCCTGTGTTTTGTATGACTTTAAGTCAGAACACATCAGAATTTTCAACAATGAAACAGAGGGAATCTGTGATGACAGCCATAGTTGGACTATAGTAGGCAGATTTCATTATTAAAAATCACCAGCCATTACTACAAGCCAAGTTGGATGTCTTTTAAAAAAAAACAAAAAAAAACTGATAGTCGATTTGATGCTTTTAACTGCGATTCATTTTTCCAGCCGATATGTTGAATTCTTACCTTTTTGTGTTGCTGTTAACCAAATTAAACAAAAAGCAGGATTAGCTGTTGTTTTTCCTTCAGTGTTTTTTTTTTATTTTTTTTTTAAGACTTTGTATTTTGTGAAATCTGGCAGTGGAAATCTGTACTTTATTACCCATCTGTATTTTTATTATCAGCCTGCATCTGTCAGCGGAAAAATACACACCCCTGGACAGATTCTTTAAATCAGGTTTAACAGCTAAAGTCGTATTTTTGTCAGATTCAATAGCAAAGTTCATACTGACTGTAAATGCTCTTTCTTTTTAGGATCCGTTCCCCTCTCATGTCTTCGCCTGCCATCTTTCAGAGAGACGGAGAATTATTCAGTTCTGCTTTTTTTAAAAAAAAAAAAAATAATAAAATAAAAACAGCCGTGAAAATTTGTGGGACTTAAGGCAATTCATCAGGTTAGATCAGTACGACGCGGATGTGTAACCTTTACACTGCACTGGAACCTGCTCGTACAAGTGTTATGAAAGGTCCCCGTGGCACTCTGCTCCTCTGACATGGATATGAAGACTTGCCACTTTATTAGCTGCTAAGCCCCCGCTACTTGTTCTATATAGTGGAGGCCTACGTTATGAGCCGGGATCTCATTGTCTGGCGTTATTAGAGGAAGAGTCGGCAGCGCTTCCCTCTCCTTCTCTCTCTCTCTCTCTTTGCCCCCCTGAGAGAAAAAGCCTGACTGTTTGAAGGGAAGCTACAAGTGCAATTTAACCCATCTTATTTACAATATGATCTGTTACGAGGACATCATCGCTGCAAGGATTCGCAACCTGGTACATTCCCCGCAATGTAATTCTTTTCTGTTTTCATTGATTTGTAAGAGTGCGCTCTGTTTGATGTGCAGCTGAGCCCATGAAACGAGGCGCATTTGTTCAGAGTCCAGCTGGAAACTTTGATGCTCTGGACGAGTCCAGCTATGTGTTTTCCTATATCATACCCATGCTATTGAAATTAGAGTTCATTTATTATTTATTTTTTTATTTTTCTTACAATTAAAGGTCATAACTATTCATTAATTAAAACGGAAGAAAACCTACTAGGTTTGGTTAAACTGTTTGTGTCAGTGACATACACACAAGTTCATCATCCAGGATAAAAATGATGTGCTTGAATAATAAGTGCCATAGTGCCATCTAGTGAACGCATTTGCACACTGAAGAGCGACTGTCCCTGTGCACATAAAGTAAGCTGCACAGCACATCACACAGTGGGCACATTGAAGGTAGAAAATAAAAAGAAACGAGAGCGCAAGTCTGTCTACTTTTTCACTGAATACACGTGGGCTGCAGGGTGGGGCATAACCGAATTAAATGACCACACATATGGGGGGAAATAAACAAAGATTTGCCCTTCGAGCCAGGTCTCTGACAGCCGTTAGTTGTGGTGAGCTGCAAGGACAACCTTCTTTCAGAAAATGAGGCAATGTCGAAGGCTGCGCATGCAAATTACACTCTGCCATCTAAATTACAAAGACATACACAGACCTCAAGTCATCAGGCCTCACATTTCACTCATCTGGCCTTCCGGCTGTTAAGGTTGCCAGAAGATGTTACAGAAGCAACAAAATCAAAAATAATAAGGAAAGAAAAAAAACAAAACAAAACAAAAAAAAAACACGAGCCAAAAACCGGAGTCTTGAATAATTGATTGTGTTTGTCTTTGCTGTTTGCGCGTGTGTGTGTGTGCGTGCGTGTGCATTTGTGTGTGTCTGTAAGTAAAGACTGAAGGCCTGGACAGAGCTTAATGCCCCTGAGCAGGGCAGACACATCCACTGGCCAATGGCTTGTGTTAAAGACCGTCTGATAGGCCGAGTGTGGGGGAGGAGTGTGTTTGTGGTGTGCTTTAATAACTCTGTGTGGCCACTCTCTCCAAATTGCACGAGGACAGTGGCTGCATCGCCTTTTTCTTTTCTTTTCTTTTTTTTTTTTTCCCCCAAAACAAAGTTGACTCATATTATGCCTCTTTTTTGCTCAAGAATACAATAAGTTAATGATTTTCCAGAATAACAAATGCGCGCTGTTTTAAACGGCCCAGGAATAGGTGTGTTGTAAGATGTTAAAAAGTCAATACACCTTCATTTTGTCTGTGCTGGTAATGAGCTATATTTTCTGGGGAAAATGGCTGCTTCTCCGGAGGCACCTTGTCTACTGAATGTGGCCCTGATCCTGGATAAAACAGAAGGCTCACCAATCAATCTCTCCAGGTTGCCCACAGCCAGAGAAAGCAGCTGCACCACATGTTTGCCTTGCGCGATAGCGACAAGTTAACATACGGGCAGCACAGTAACCATCCACAAGCAGCCTCTAGCTGTCTTATAATGAATTCCCACAGGGATGGGGAACTATCAGAGTCAGTGGTGTTACTGGAGGCTCGGAATAAAGTCAACACCTCTCCTTATACCTGATGAAGCTACGGCAGCAGACACACATACACACACACAGTGACTGCCAAAACTGTAAACTTGTAAAGAAATATTTAAAAATTCTACAACCACAATTTAATTATTTAGTTTCTAAAATAGCAAATTAGGTTTCAGTCAAATATTTCACGTAGACAAGAAAAAGTCTGATGATTTTAATAGTGTGATATTTGGCATCGCAACACATTTTCAGAACCTAAATGGAAGAACGACACATAATGTCGCTTATCAGATAAACAACATCATATAAATACAACTTCTCTTTGGCAAAATTCCTTGAATTCAACTTTGTTATTAAATCACATATATCGTAGGAAAAGCTTTTAGTTTAAAAATCAGGAACTCTTTGTACCTCATGGAGCAAATAAAGTTAAGTTCTATCACAATGTATTTAGCTAAAGGTGAAAGCTACATAAAAACAAACCAACATGTTTAAAAGTAAGTCGGACATGACTTAGAGGTTGAGGTTCTTAAAATGATTCTTTTGCAAAATCAGAACAATTTGTGTTCACTGATTTGTTGTTCATTGCTATCAGGACAAACTCTACATATTAACACATGTACACTCATGCACAATGCTTTCAGAAAGTAGTTATACCTCTAAACTTTTTCACATTTTGTGAAGTTACAACCACAATCATTGCGTGTGTTTTATTGGGATTTTTTCTTAACTGACCAACACAAAGTATGTGAAGTGGTAGGAAAACAATACACGTTAATGTGCTTTGATGTAAACTGTGATATTGTAGTTCCAGCTGTATGTTTATGGTCAATTGTGTAGTCACGGTTTCTTCCAGAATCTCCCAGTACTTAGCTCTCTCTAGCTCAAGCCTCCCTTTCACCATTGAAGTAAACCGTTCACACAGCATGATACTTCAAACACTACGTTTCAATTATATGCAGTATTTTCTTGGAGATGTAAGTTTTCTACATGTTTGCTGTCTTCCCAACGTAGCGGCACACTGGGGGTCTGTTGGCTTTGTTCTTTCCACTCCTCCGTAAAGAAAACAGATATGTCATCACGTTCTTTCCCCTGAGCTGTGGATCTTTGCAGCTCCCTCAGAGTTACCACTCATAATGCTCTTCTTGTGTGGTCCAGTTTAGGTGGAAATCCATACCTTGCCATTTTTACAATAATTCTGTTCTTTTTCCAGTTTCAGATAATAGATTGAACAGTTCTCAGTAAGATTTTCACAGCTTGACAAATTGCCTTATAACCTAGCCCTGCCTTAAAATTCTCCTCAGTTTTGTTGCTGATCTACTGGGTTTCTTGGTCTTCATGATTCTGTTTGTTCACTAATGATCTCTAACAAACAAAGCCTTTTCAGAACAACTGCACTTAGAATAAATAACAGGAAGGCGGGCTCTATTTGCTAACTTTGGATTCTGATGGCAGATGGTTGCAATAGATTTAATTTTGGGGCTATCCAAACAAATTTGGGTTTGATTATAAACATACAACATTTGACAACCAAAACTTCACAATAATGGACAACTGTTTATTTGGTCTGTCACATCGAATTTTAAATAAACGTTGAATTTTGTGGTTCAAAAGTTTAAAAAATATATATATAGTCTGGAAAAATTCAATGCAAATGTACACTTTTGCATGACAATATTCAGCTTGAGCTGATTTGCAACACCTGTAAACATTGTAATTAATTCTATAACATAACATTATTAAAGTACGAAGAAAATGAAGTGAGTAACATAGCTAGTCTTTACAAATCATTTCAGTTTCATTTTAAAATGAAATGAAACTGAGTTCAGAAGTAGTTCTGTAGGTCTGCAAATCCATGTGTTGACCTCTCCTAAAGAGAAGGATATTTATTCAAGAAACTCTCTACATAAACTAATCCTACACTTTGCATTGGAGTTACTGAACCAGTATGTCAAGAGTGTCATAATAGTAATTTGTGACATAAACTAGAAATTACTGTCTGATCAGTTCAAGTCTGTAGAAGATTGCTTTGGCAGGGTTTCTTCACCTTCTTGTCAAATGTCAAATTCAAAACCAAAATATTTTATTTCTAGTATTTGCAGCATAAGTTAATGTGCTAAAACTATATATATATATATATATATATATATTTTTTTTTTTTTTTTTTTTTTACAGCCAGCACAATGTATAAATTTACAAGCCATGCCTCTACGGATCAATATCAATACATGCGATGTCCTTAATAGCTCCATCCAAACTGTATCATCACCATCCATCTTGAAACCTCCATCAATCCATAGATAAATTTGTTTGTGTTGCTTATTTTCAAATCAGTTCAATATGAACTAAAATACGAAGCCAACAACTGAGCCTTGGGGTACACCACAGACGCATTTTTTTTCCTGCTGCTTATTTTCAAATCAGCTCAATGCAAACTCGAAAGAGTGGGTCAAGAACTGAGCCTTGGGGTACACCTCTAATCAATTTTCGCAACTTCCCACATCTGCAATAACCAAATGGGATTGGTGCAAAAGGTGAAGCAGAAGAAGAGATATGGCATAATTATCTGTTTTTAACATGCCTAATGCATAATTTTTCTGTTATTTATGTCAGTTGTCTTCTTTTTCCTCTCTCACTGGTTGTTTCTGTGTATGTTGATGTGTGAGTGTGTTTGTGCGAGAGTGTACCTAACCTCCAGGCCTCTGCTCGGCTCCTTCCCACGGGACACGCTGTGTGATTGATGAGAAAGATGCGCATAGCTCGGGAGATACTGGAGAGAGAATTTTTGGTCAAGTTTGGTCCAGGTCTTTTAGGCTGCACTCCTATCCATTGTCTTGGCACCTCCAGGAGAATCTGCAGATGAAGAAAACATATAACAAAAGAAGTCACAGGTACTATTTCTGTGTAAGACAACTTGCTCATGGATCACAATTACTAACTGTGAAATAGTGCTTTTCCAAGTTACAGAAATATTTTATAACAAAAAAGAAAATGTAAAAGGAGGGCCTATTTCAGTTTTTTTTAGATATATATTTATATATATTAGTATGCACTTAAATATGGTGCTTCTATCAGTTTGTGCACTCAAAGGAACACACGTGCTTACTATCCGCTCAAATGTGGCCCAGATATCAAGCATTCCCACGCTACAAGAGATTTTTTCCCCTCATATTTTTTTGGAATGTGACTTTTTTATAGCACTATCAATCCCAATGGGCAATCATTTTATTCCCAGTTCATGACAGCACTCATTGTACAGGAAGCGCTTCACACAGCATCACAAGTATGAAACTGTAAACGAATTCTGCTTCTCCAACATTTATTTCTCGGTGTATTTTTACACTACTTTGATTGAGCGTGCTAAATAAATAAGTACGCAGCATAAATTCCGGTTGAGTCGAACAGCATTTGAAAAGTTGTTTTTGTTTGTTTTGTGAGAAATATACTGTACTACTTTGTGGAATAAACAAATACCAGCTGAAATTATGTGCTACCTCATAAAATATTCAGTCTTTTGCATTGATTCATACATATTTTCTTCTGTTGGTTTTTTATTTTTGTATTTTGGGGTTAAATTTAAATGAAACTATCTTAAAACATTCCATCAAAGGAAGGAAAGTATTATAGGTTGTTTTCGTTTGTCTTTTTGAACGTAACTTTTCTGTTTCAGGATTGTAAGGTGAAGGCCAACAGATTTACTTTCACAAGTGGAACAATACAGCTTTCATCACAATGCTATACTTAATATTGCAAGATACATTTAGTGGAAACAAACCGTGTAAATCAAAATGTATCTAGTTTGAGAAAAATTAGGACAATCTGCGATGGTCCATGTTCAGCCTGTCTCATGTCACCCAAAGCATCTCAGTGAGATCAAGGTTGAAATTCTGAATCAGTCCCGGTCTTTCTGTGCCTTAATTCTCACTCAGATACATTCACTGATATGCTTAGGGTCACTATCCATGTTGATTTTTTTGTGGAAAGAGTCACGTTTTTCTCAAGTACCGTGTGACAAACAGCAGAATTCATCGTGGAGTCAAAGCATCCCAAAACCATCATCCTTTCACATTCATGCTTCACAGTTTGGAAGATGTTCTTTTCCTCAAATGCTTTAATTGGCTTTTCTCTGGTGTTGTACATAATACCATTTTGGCCTAATCTTCCAAAAGAGCTTTACGTCAGAAGTACTGGTCTTCCTCTGCATTATGTATGGGCCTTTGAGAGCAAAGGTTTCACCCTCCTTTCATCTCCATACGAGTACAACCTATGCAGTGTTTTTCTGGTGTAGCTCACACAGTTGCAAACTCTTCCTTGAGGTTCTGCAATAACACTAGATATTTTCTGGAGACTTCTTTTAGCATCTAGTGATCTGTTTTCAAGGTGAAATTGTTTGAACAGAATGTCCTGGTTATGTCCGCAGTTGTTTGGAGTGTCATTTAATAAATCCAAAGTGCAATTGAGGACTAACCATGTTTTACCATTTATCCATGTATTTCATATGTCATTGAAAGATTAAAATAATTATGCGTGCATTTATTACACATTTTTTAAAGGTTTAATAATCACATTTAGGGATATTTATTTAATCGCTTATGTTTTGAGATTTTTTTAATGTAACACTTTTTGACCATAGACAGGTTGGTCAATAACAGTGACATGGACTTCCACCATTTCACCACTAGATGTCACCAAATGCCCGTCAAATAGAACCATTGGTACCTTGTCCTGTCACGTTTTTAAATTACATCTCACTTTAAATTTGTAATCAGGTCACAAAACTTAAAAAAAAATAATAATAAAAAAATAACGATATGTTTTAAAATAATATTTTTGCACTTCTAACCATTTTTTGCATTTAAAATATAAATAAAAAATATGCCGCCTGTTGAACACACGGTCTAAGCATATAGCAGCCTGCTCGGTAGCTAGTTAAGATGTATTTTCTTTACTTTAAATTTAGAAATCATTTTCAGAGCTGTTCTTTGAATGTAATGTTTGACTCAGTCGCCAAAGAACGGAAACGTGTCTTTAAAACAAGGCGCGGAGGTTTTATCATCTAGTTTGGTGTAATAAAGTTGGATAAATGGAAGAAAGAGAGGAAGTGTAAGGCGTTAGAAAGGGATGCACGGGAGGATGGATGGAGCCAGGATGTGGCATGTGTGCATGACGTCGTTTCTCCATGTACCGTGCGCCATTTTGGAAGAAAAAAAAAAAAAAAAATCACGGATAATTTCCGTGGTCTTGACAGATCTGGACCCGAGTCTTCTCACTGATTGTGGATGCTATCCGTTTCCCGGAGCGAGCGAGCCGCGTTGGGTTGATCGGGTATCGGAAGCTGTGCGCAACAAAAGCTGCTAAATGAAGCAATGGCGGGTAAGCTACTTTTGAAGGGAGGAAAAGGGATCCACCTCTCTCTCGGTGTGGCCTGAATCTGAACCAACGTTAGCGCTAGCGAGCTAAGTTGTCAAACTGTGTCCCTGTCAGGTCACCTCATCACCAGTTGCAAAACTAAAAGAAGGAGATGGTCTAACCCAAACTAACGCCGTCGTTCTTTTCACAGGAGTTGCAGGAGGAAATGATTTCCAGTGGTGTTTCTCCCAAGTGAAAGGCGCGATAGATGAAGATGTTGCGGAAGGTATGTAGCTAGCGTTAGCTCCGCAGCTAAGCTAAAGCTGCTACTCGGATACCGTGGGGATGGCGCTCTGTGGGCTTGAAAGGGGATTCTCGACACGTAGCCACAGATGCAAGCGTGATTTATTGTAAAAGACAGTTCTCAGGTTTTGAGTGACTGTAGTTGCGGGAACGCCCTTACCCTGTGAATTTGCTGTTTTCGCTAACTAGCTGTAAGCTAGGTGGGAGCTAAATGTCAGTGTGCTGCTGGCGTGACATCATGGCTTGTTTTCATTCATACATGAAGAGTCGCTGTGCGTGTTTAGCTGTCAGTCGCTGAAATATGGCCCGTCCTTCCCTTTTTTTGGTACATGTCTGCACTGCATGTACCTGAAGTGTACTTCCTCATTGTCAGTAGAATGACATTTCAGGTATTCAGTAGCAACGAGACACCGCTGTTACTCCCTCAGAGACACCCTCTGTATACATATTTAGTCATTCAGAGAAATGCTATTTTACAAGCTAAGCACATTTCTAATGGAGCCTTTAGGCATTGTATGAGTAATGGAACATTTTTAAACTAGAAATCATCTAACTGTCTTCTGCTTTTCTGAATTTTTTTCATTGATGTCGAAGTTGGCCTTTGATCTTGCTGCAGGGTAAAGGGCTATTTCACCACCTTTCTGGGATCTGGCAATGTTAAAGAATATTAAGCTAGACGTTTTAGCAAAATTTCTGTATGTCATAAGACCTGTTTGTCAAGCCTAAATACTTTATCTGAAAGGGTAACAACTTTCAAGTGTTAAAATTGTGTGTGTGTTAAAAAATTAGTACTGCTACAGCAGCTTTAGAAGCTGAAATTCTGTGGTAATTTATGCACCTCAATTTATACTGAAATTTGCTTAAGGTTGTGACCAAAAGTAAACGGCAGTGTTTATTAAAAAAAATATGTATGATTGCCATACAACGCTTGAGCAGTTAAACAAATGTCAAAATTACAGGCAAAATAGAACGCATTCAGATTTGCTGTAATGAAAACACGTTTGGTTATTTACGATATTTGATCAACTTCCAGCATTTTTAATGGTCCCTGAATATTAGTTAATTGTCTTGTAAATAGTCCTTTACTATTCAGCCGATAGGTGACATCTGTTAGTAGCAAATTATGTTTACACCATTGAACAATGGTGGGAAAGCAACAAAAACAAAACAAAAAAAAATCATGCTTTATGAAAAAGGTGCATTCTTGTTCAAATGAAACACTGTTGCTTCCTAAAATAAAGTAATTCTAATTTTTGTTGGAATCTCTGGACCTCGCTCAGGCGGATTTATTTGTGCTGATGTATCAAATCAGTTTATTTTTTGTTAGTTGTGTATGTTTCGGGATACGCAGAAAGTGTTAACAGACGATTTGGTCGATTTATAAATTCTACTTGTAAGGTACTTATAAGACTAAATCTTTGAAAATAAGCTCAATATCATGTCACATACAGAAATAGTAACTTATATGCAACAAGTAACAACTGCTATTTTGTGTACGTTACACACAATTATCTTTTGTTAATTTTTCAAAACAACAATATACAATAGCAATGAAATGTCCTTTTTAAGTGACAGTGCAGCCATGACCAGTCTATTCAAAAGTTAATCCACTGGAGCACCAACAGCAGCTGCAGACTTTATAATAAATAAATAACACTTAAAGCTTCTTAAATGTAGACGGGGAGTAGTCCACATTCCTTTAAAACATGTATTTTGGGTCAGTCCTAGGTTTGACAGAAGATGCTTGTAAAGTGACACTTTTCTAAATTTAGACAAACCAAAGATTTATTGACCATAGATCAAGGTAATCCTGCACAGATTTGACAGAGTTAAAGTTTGCAGATTCTGAGGCAGAATCGATCAAGGGAAATCCAGATCCAAAAAACCCCCCATTAAAATAGTGAATCACAGAAATCCTGTGTGTAACCTTTGAGTCCCAGATCCAGAGAGCTTATTTCTAACTTACTACTTTGCTTATTGCTGTTGACATGCATAAAAGGGATATTTATATAGGTGTCAATCAGACTTTTCTAGGCCAAAGCTGCCAATCAGATTATTTTCCCCCCTTACATTTTAAAAGTAAAAAAAAAAATGTGCTGCAGGTTCTTTACTAAAGGTTTCAGTTTTAAAACAAAACCAGTTAAAGAATTGCTAAACTATTCACATTATTAAAGAATCAAGTTAATGTTCCTTAGTTATTTTTGTGTTTCTTCATATATTAAAATAAAGAAGTTGATCAAAGTAATTGCTGTTGGTTGATTCTTTTTTATAGTTCTTAAGTTTTGATGCACATAAATAAAATGTTCTTGCCAATCAAGGGAAAAATGTCAAATTCTGGCCAATACATTGGTGATGCTCCAGCAAGAATAATGGTCAGCGTACAAATGCACTGAAATACAGTGTATACTTATTAATGCTGCTGCAAAAATGTAGATGTTAGGCCAGCAAGTAGATGGCATAAACCAATATATATATATATATATATATATATATATATATCTATATATATATATTTTTTTTTATTGTGTGGTGTTAGTTGTTTATAGATAAAACAATATAATATTTTGATTGTTGTGTTGCAGATTATTGAGT
>CAEGAD010054789.1:0-12124 GCA_903067055.1 Poeciliopsis paucimaculata
CTCACCCACCGCGGGTGGTTCTTATCCTCTGAGCTCGGGTCCTCTACCAGAGGCCTGGGAGCTTGAGGGTTCTGCGCCTAGAACTGCCCATTTCTGGACATTCTGGACATTTCTGGTCTTTGTAAAAAAAAAAAAAAAAAAAAATATATATATATATATATATATATAATCATCAACCAGGAAGTTATGTTCTTCAAAATGGACAATTGCTCTATGTTTCCAAATTAATTACTAACTGACTTTTTGACTAACTAAGTCAGTTTGGAGTTGTCAGCATAAGCCCCTAATCTCAGTTTCATAGAAAATGTTGTGTGCAAGAACAAGCAATCCTGACATCAGTTATGTCAAAAGAAATGGTCCAGTATGCCTGCAAACTATTTTGATGTTAGTGGTAGAGTAGCTACTCAATTCTTTTTTTTTACCCAAGATAATTCTACCAATTACAAATGAAACATATGTGTGAGTCTTTGTAAAATCTGTCCTATATGACTGCATATATTAACCGAGATAAATTCAATATGTAACAATGTATCTGTTATCTGTTGTAGCCAACTGTGTTGGTGCCCATGTGTTAATGCGTGTACATGTGTGAGTGGGTGATTCTGAGCATGAGCTTGAATATATGTCAGTGTGTGTTTGTCCATATCTGTGTGTTTGCACCTGTTGATGTGTTTGTTGATGCCTGGTCTGTGCTCCTCTCCTCATGCGCAAGCACTCAAGAGACGCCAGCGCTAATGGAAGCTGAAGCTGTCGTGGTGGTATTGATTGCTCAGACCTGCAGATTATTGCTCTGAAGAGTGACCAACAACAACCCACTAAGGTTGAAAAAAAAAAAAAAAGCTTCTCTAACCAACAGGAGTCCAGCCGCTCAGCCCTGAGAAGCAACATGTTTAATTGTTTGTGGTGTTCTCCGGCCCCTACAGCTCAGGGCCCTGAGGGAGAAAGGCAAGTCCAGGGCCTGACCTTTCCCTTCCATTGCCAGCCTCATTCACGTGTAGACTAGGAAATGTATCAGTGCTTCGCACTACAACATTGCTCCAATTACAAGATACAAACAAAATCTGAGCCCTTATCAAATGGAATAGATACATTGCATCCAGAGGCCATGAGACAGGCAATGCACAGTTCAGTAAAAGTGGGTCCAAAAATTTTGTATTTTAAGATTTATATTCATGGTTCGTCCACATTTTAGATGACACAATTATACTTTTCCAGACTCAAGTTCCCAAAATTCTCTGACCTTCATAACCAATGCTTACATTTATGTTTAAAACACACAACACTGAATCTAATATTTTTACAGTGGTCAAGTTTTACATGGGGAAATATGTTGGTGACAAGGACAGATGGATGGATGTTTTAAATAAAACGCCACACTTTTCCAGACAGCACAATGGTCCTCTACAAATTATATAAGCTGTCTGTATTTATCCTACGAAAATAGCAATATGCTGTGCAGTATATTAATATATGCTTGCCAAAAAGGATTTCTGGGCTTTCTAACTAAAAGTCAGCTCAAGTTAGAGATCATCCTAAACACCTACATTGATTGCTGAACAAAAATGGTGAGAGGTGCATTAGGAGAGTCAGGTCCATGTTGGCAACACACTCGATCAGCATTCAGCTCAGTTGTTTGCAATTATAATGAATATTAATGACTGTTTTCTCATACATAATATTCTCATAATGACTCCACAAAGTAAATGTGGCCCTCCTAAACAACCATTTATCATAACTACATACCACAGCAATAATACTGTCAACTACTGCAAAAATAGAGCCATCAGTTACGCTCTTCAAACTCTAATGTGTAAGCATATATATGTCAAAATGAACTGAAAAAAAAAAAAAACTGCATCCTGTATAAAATTGCATTAAATATTAAAGCCACCGACTGTAAGATGAGTATCATCCTCCTATTATTTTTCCTTTACCACTCTAATCTTTATTAATCATGGCAGAAAATGCATTTTTACACACACAAAATATCTTTATATTTCTCTCTAACTGTCATTAACCATGTGCATTACTAAACAAAATGTAATTGAGGGTTGCTTATGTGCTCAAGATCCCCCCCATGCTCTCACCCCCTTTACTTCCATCAAATACCTTTTCCCGAGGGCCATTAAAACAGCAGAGAAGCCAGGCTCAATCCACACAGACATTATCTGCGAGCGGCTGAACCCTGTTTGGGAATTGGTAAAGCGTACAGAGAAATAGACTTGGGACAGAACACCCTGGCAAATTCCATTTCACAACTGAAGTGGTCTACTTGTGAAAGATCATTTGGGTTGGAGTGAGTAAACAGAGGGGACTCCATCGCTCTCAATGACTTATGTGTGAAAGCTGGGGATTACAGGCGATCAGGAAGTCTTGGAGCTGTTTGGAGAGGAATTGCCTTGCAAAATGAATCAAACTCCGTGCACTGTGTTTCGCAAAAGCATCTGCTTTTCTCTCTCTTGTTTTGGCTGCATGGGACTTCAGGGAATCAAATGGGACAAACTGATGAATACTCACAGCATTTTGTTTTAATTCACTAATATTTCTCAAGATAACGAATATAGAAACCTCATTTTTGTATGAAATTTTTTAACAATTTATTTTTATTTAAGTCAAAGCCTTAAGATTTATAAAATTATTGTTCCTTCACAGCTTTTTCTATTTCAGAAGTTTTGCCTTAAGCTGAAATAAAACTGCATTTTTTGTTCTGTTTCTTTCTTTAAATACTGAAAAAATGTATGGATTTCCTTTGGATGGTTGCTTTGTG
Source organism: Poeciliopsis paucimaculata (assembly GCA_903067055.1). Lineage (NCBI taxonomy): Eukaryota > Metazoa > Chordata > Actinopteri > Cyprinodontiformes > Poeciliidae > Poeciliopsis > Poeciliopsis paucimaculata. The sequence goes on from CAEGAD010054789.1 coordinate 2,768, forward strand.
TTGGACTCAGCAGCTGATCCTTAATTAAGAGTGCGTTTTTCTTTCTTTTTGTCAAACCCTTGACCTTTGGCTCAGAGTCGTCAAACTCATTCTCTTAGTACAACTAATTTGAAATATCTGACCACTTGCAGAAAAATATAATCCTTATTGTTAATCCTCATGGCCGAAGTTTCTGTCAACAGAACCACTCAGTGTGAAAATTTGGATTTATAATTTTTCTTTTCAGTGTCATACACCTGTCTATTACTGTGTTGATGAGAATATGCTAATGAAGAAAATTTATACCTACTTGTTACTTATTTTGCATGTGATTATATCAAAGCAGAACAAGACTTTATCAGGCTAATTAATGTGAATAGACCAACTTAGGTCGTGAGTAATTCTGAATACAATGATATTGTTGTGAGATGTACATTTATTTATTTTAAGTATTATCAGCTAAATTGAAACTGTAATATTAATAACGTTTATTAAAGTCTGTACTGGAACTCAACTTCACTTTGAAAGATGCTTTTTAGTCATTTCTCCAAGCCTGAATGTGCCACGTTTATCGGTTCAAACCGATATTATATTACTTATCAGAATAGAGAGATAACTTCCCTGCCAAGGTGCAGTGCTATGTGATTTCTAGGCACATACTGCCATTTTATAGCCCAATCAAGCAACTATGTTACCTTCAGTTATAATTCAAATGCTATATATGTCATTTGACTTTGCAATTTAACTCCTTGCCTGCCTCTTTGAAAACTCCTGCTCTTTCTGAAACTCCAACTTCAGGAATTCTTCACAACATCACTCCTCTATTAACCCTATAGCAACCCTAATAAATTTTCACTAGTGTTGGACTGGTCGCTCATATACTGAGCTCAGTAAATGTGCAGGTCTGCCAGGTGTTTGCTATTTGCTGCTGACTAGTCTGAAGGAGCTGAGTGGCAGAGTAATGGGGAAGAGCTACTGTGTGAGGCTGAAGGTTGGAAGCTTAGAAACTGGAGCTCCAAGATGTATCTTGAAGGTGGCTCTAGGATTATCCAGGCATTTTGCACAGCTGAGTAGTTGCCACGGGAGATTAAATGATTCCTCAAAAGTGTCTGAAAGAATCAAGGCAACACTCATAACATTATGTAAAGCTGATTTTCCATAATACTACCTTTCTAAGCATTTGACATACAGAGGGAAGGAAATCTTTATCATAGTAGACAATGTCTGCAAAGAATAGCGTCAGATTAAGGGAAAAAAAAAAAAAAAAATCATGTAGAAAAAAACTCAGTGACAACCTGGCTTAGGTGGAGATCAAATGACTTGCACTGAAGCATAAGAAGGATAGAAATGCGATATTGTACACTGTGTCCCAAATTATTACGCAAATTGGATTTACGTGTCATAAAAATAAAATTGTTTGTTCTGCTATTAAATTTATAGATGGTATTGTGTGTCAGGGCTCTTTGAATCACTATAATTAATTTCAGAGAGCTGGGTTGATTAGTTTGTCTGGTGAGCTCAATTAAAGGAAATCTACTTAAGAAGGATGTTCCACATTATTAAGCAGGCCACAGGTTTCAAGCAATATGGGAAAGAGAAAGGATCTCTCTGCTGATGAAAATCATCAGATAGTGTTGTGCTGTATGACAAGGAATGAAAACATTAGATATTTAACGAAAACTGAAGAGTGACCATACTGTGGCTGATTCAGAACAAAGATGGGTTTGTACAGATAAAAAGATAAAAGGATAACGAGGAAGGTTTCTGTTAGACAAATTCATCGGATTAAGAGAGCAGCTGTTAAAATTCCCTTACAAAGCAGCAAACAGTTATTTGAAGCTGCTGGTGCCTCTTGGACCTCAAGGTGGAGGATCCTCCAGAGGCTTACGGTGCATGAACCTACTATTCAGCCACCCCTAACCAGAGCTCACAAGCAGAAACGGTTGCAGTGGGCCCAGCCGTACATGAAGATTAATTTTCAGACTTGTTCACTGATGACTGCTGTGCAACCCTGGATGGTCCAGATGGACTCAGTAGTAGATTGGTGGTGGATGGTTACCAGGTCCTAACACGGCTGTGACATCAGCAAGTAGGTGGTGGAGTAATTTTTTCAACGAAATCATGGGGAGAGAGCTGGTCGGCCCCTTCTGAGTCCCCGAAGGTGTGAAAATGAGCAAAATATATGGACTTTCTGACTTATCACTTTCTTTCATGGTTCAAAAAGAAGAGCCGTAACTTCCGTAGCAAAATCATCTTCATGCATGACAATGCACCATCTCATGCTGCAAGGAATACCTCTTTGTAATTGGCTGCTATGGGCATAAAAGGGGAGAAACTGATGGTGTGGTCACCATCCTCCTCTGACCCCAACCCTATTGAGAACCTTTGGAGTATCCTGAAGCAGAAGACCTGAGGGTGGAATGCAGTTCATATCAAAACAGCAGCTCTGACATCCGGCAAAGAAATTCAAGCAGAAACTATCCAACACATGTTTTATTATGTTGAATTCAGCATACTTAAACACTCATTTGTGTTCCCAGGTTGCTGCTGCATGCTTTCTCATTCAATAAATTGATTTAAAAAAAAATACCATATGTATTGCACAAAAGTAGGAAACAAAAATGAACATGATTTTTTTAAGACATCAATTTATTTAAATCCAGGTTCATCAACTTGTTAAAAAAATTCCACAGTGTGATGGCAGTGGGCTTTTACATAAACACAAAAGCACTTAAGTGTGATGGGCGAAGAGGCACTCAGTTACTGTGGAGCCAGTGAAGCTGATAAAAAGGGAGCGGCATTAATTGAATGACCCTGGCATCACATGTTTAAATAAGCAGATGTGCTTCAATATCAAAGGCACACAACTGTAGAAAATTGTGTCTTACTGGCTTTTAATGTCTTCATCTTTGACCATTTTTTAAATGTTGTTTAACTGTTAACTAATCAGCCTCAGTAAAATTATACACATAATGTAAGTGACCTTACAGTGTAGGTCATCTGCAATGCACTGAAGTCTTTAGATTTAAATTAACTCTTGCTGGGGAATTCTTTAGGGTTAAAATCACACTAATTTACTTTTTTAACAGACTGCTAACAAGCTGTTTTGATGTTAATGTGATTTTATGTGTCTTCTGAACACATCAGAATTGAAGAGAAATAAGCGAAGACAGACTGAAGGCATACCTGGTGGAAAAATGTTTTAATAGTGGAAAATATCTGAATTCCTGCAGAGGACACACCATGGCTGCTATGACGGATCCGTCAAAGCAGCAGAGTCTGTCTCTCCTGATGTGGACTTAGACTTGGACTCAACCTGCTGCTGACTGCAGCTCTGCACTGTCCGCTGGCACTCAGCCAAACTATGCATGCTACTATTGTCCTTCACAATTCAATCTCAAGTTTCTTACTTAGTTAAAATGCAAATTTGTAATACTTAAATACAAGTGATTTATGTGTTATTTGGACTGAATTATAGTGGCAGCTTCTCAAAGTTATTCACAGTCAGAAGACAAAGCGGAGTCTTCACAAAAGTGTTTTTGTCATGCTTTCTTGTCGACCATATGACACCATGCTTTACAGTATGCCTTGGAGCAGACTTCCAAACAGTCCCGGCATCATCTGGTGTATCTGTCACATCCACAATTACATTATTGCTGTTTCACTCATTTGAGCCACTGTGTCAGAGCTCTCAAAAACCAAACAGATGGAGCTTGTTGGCAACAGAAGGCATGCAAATCATGGATCATTTGATTGGAGATCTTATTTAATTATTCAACCAAGTGGTCGTCTTGGATACAACTCAATACATGCTGCCTACTGTACAATATGTGTACACAACTGTTACAATCTTTATCTAATATGAAAACTAATTGTGTTTTATGAGGAGCATTGTATCGAGCATATAGCAAACATCTAGTAGAGTAAGAAAAAATAACTGTTGCTTTTAGTGGTGTACATTTTGAATTGACTGCAGTTTAGTATCTGCGTGCACAGATTCATATATTTACAGTCACATTCACAGTACCGGTCTAGACACATACAAGTATAATGTTCATTTTATACAAGCTCTATAAAAACCAAGGGGGAAAGAAAGGGGAGAGGCAGCTATGACAATGAACCTAAATTTCAATCATGTCATACAAGACAAGGATTTCATGCAGTGAAGTAAATTAAATGAAAATTTGGTGTTGGCTGAAATAGTTTGCAGAAAAACAAAATGAGCTGTATTTAACATCCAGGCACAATGTTGAAAAGTGACAATTGCTTATCTCCATGGAGATCAATAATGGCTGCAGGATCATTGTGTAAAGTGTCTGCAGGTTTAATGCAGAAAGGATGTCATTATTATTTTCTTTCTCCTAATGACCATCATTATGCACGGACACTGATTGAATTCCATTTGTTACCTACGTTTGAGCCTGAGTGGAATAATTACCATTTGAGTATCTCCATTAAAATTCATGTTCATACTCAAACCGTCTTTTAAAAATAACTTAAGTATTGAATGAATAGAAAATGCATCAGATATAACACAGGCTTGCGTTCATACTTCAAGTATAATTACATGTATTAAAGCTTCTCTTCTTTTTTTCCAGTTTGTCCACTTTTGAACAAGAAAAGCAGCTGCTGTTCGGTTGTTATCAATACAACACACTCTTAATATTTAATTAAAATGGATTGCTGGTAAGTGTGATCAATACTCAACACCCTTTCTAAATTGCTTTTTCAACCTCTTGAGTCACATAGAAAATAAATATGTTCTAATGCTTACATATAAGTCTGTTAGAATTCTGCTTTTTTTAGATGTGTCACAAGCAAAACAGTGATTGTGTTGCATTCAGACATCCGCAAATCTTTTTCTGCTGTGCCAAACATGGATGACAGCTTTAAACAAGATTTATTCCCAAAGCACTCTGTCATAGGTCTATAAGCCTATTTCTTTATCCACTGGCGCATGAATTTGGCAACAACAAAACATGTCACTCCTTGTTTCTAGTTTTACTGGTGGTCATCCTTGAGCCTGTAGTCACCCAAGTGGAAGTAACTATGTTTACGTTGTAGGTACATAAGCAGCCTCCTTCTCAACACAGTCATCTTTCTGTAAATACACAGCCGGAGCAGAACAGCGAGCCGGTGAAGGAGAACGGAGAAGGGATTTAGCCCCACCTAATCAATCACTGACAGATTACTGCTAAAGCTACTTCCATAAACATTAAAGAGGGACAAATGCAGAATTGCAACTGAACAAGTGCTAGTTTTAAGCCAACAGCAGGACTTCCTGGTGATTTATCAAAGTCACTGCCACTGCGCACCATGCCTGCGTGATTGTAGTTCACAACGAACAGAACTAAGGCACAGAGCTGAAAGGAGTGTTTATGCCCTCAGCTGTGGCACTGTCAGCCTTGTGAAATTTACTGTAAATCACATTGCCTTTATTGCAAGATTTAGTAGCTTATCCTCTTGTGGGCTCTATTCACTTTAAGATGCTCCCTATCAAAATTTCAGCTAGAGTATATGCACACTGATTTAACAAAATAGTTAGAATTTATTCCATAATAATGATGTGACAGTTGGCACACATTTTGTTTACATGGACGTATATTAATATTTTTGGATCATAATTATTCACTTAAACATACATTCACAATGAATAAACTAAAATAAATTATTATCTTGTAATTATGTTGTATATTGACTTGAGCTATCAGTTCATAAAAAAGGATTACAGCATGCATCTAACACAAATTTTTGAAGAATTATATATATATATATATATATATATATAAAGAAATTTAGCTAGAAAACATAAATTTAGTATTGGCACTGCTGCTAATGCTAAATTTACATGCTTAGCTTTCACATGCTCAGCTTAGTGAAGCTAAGCATGTGTTCTAACAGCGGTCATGTTAATTATTTTCTGTAATAATCACATTTAAGGTGTACCTTTCATTGGCATCAACTGCTGAAGAAACTCAGCTTGCAAGCAGGATTGATTCCAGTTAGTCTAGTATTGCTAAAATTAATCTACGATCCCACATTACATTTACAAAAAGGTAATTAATAACTAATGTTTCGCATAAAATTACTTTTTCTAGTGCAAGGACTCAAACATTTGAAGAACTATCAGCGACACCTGATCTGTAAATGATTGCATTTTGATTATCTTTTATTCACCATAATATCTGGTACTCTTCAGGCAAATTGTTTTATTGCTGTGACTCAACTAGAGCAAGTGTGCATTTGAGCTCAAAGATCTTTATTCCTGATGAGAAATCATTGACTCTGATGGCCCAGAGATGCAGTACAGCACCTCAGCAAATTATATTGTTTACAGCATCACTCCATAAAGTCCCCAAATCGAATTTGATTAACTTGTGTAATGACGGAGAATATAAACACAGACCCAAGATGAAAAAGCATTATAGGTTTCAGGGCCAAACCAAGAACTCAACATGTTTTTATTTGTTATTAAACATGACGCAAGTGTAGCTGCTGTGATTATGCTGAGGATCAGTCAATACCTCGACAAACCACTGATCAGGGGAATAAAAATGGTTACGTGAAGATGCATGCTCTGCTGCCTGCTGATGGTTTCTCCGGAGTCAGTGCTTCACTGCCCGGCAACGCTGCTGAAGTGATCCCACATGAAATAGAATTCAGTAGGCAGAGGGTCAAAAAAAAAAAAAAAAGTAAGTCATATGCCTTTTAGGCCCCTAGCTTCTTTCCAGGGGAAATTAACAGTTTTGCTGGGTGAGCAACAGGAAAGCGCATATATTCAGTTGTTTTCATTCTGTCATTCAAGAGCTGAATTTCAATTCTGTTAATTTTTATTACCAAAGTCCAAAAGTAAAAATGTTGATCTTAAATCATAAAGACAACAGAACAAAAACTAGATATATGTCATTTTTTTCTGAAGGTTTTGGCATGTGTCAAAAATTCCAGAATGTGATGGACATGAACTATGCTCCCTATGGCTGTGTGTGTTCGCGTGAGTTTGCATGTTGTAATGTGCGTGTGAGAGTGTGCGCCTGCGTGTGTGTGCGGGGGTCTGCATGATGTGTGTATTGACGTGCTGTAGCAAGAGTTCAGGGAGGCAGCTGAGCAAAATAATTTAGAATGTCCTGCCTGCTGACACAAGGACAAAGGCACAGACTGAACATGCCCATATGAGGAAGGAGACAATGGACGTGGCTACACCTGGAAATGCACTGCTGTTGTTTTCACTGTGACCTTCAAAACACACAGAAATTTTCACTGGCTGTTCCTCTGCAAGCTCGGACACTCACTTCTACTTGAGCCATGTGAGCATATGTATTATCTGATGAATGCTGGCGTCTTCTAATGCCCAACACCAGAATCACTGTTCCCTCACTCTTCCTTTCTCTTTGTTGTATAGCTTACTAATATAAAATGCCTGGTACTTTAAAATACAGCTTGAGTGAATGTGTTGAAAGTGTCATTTCCAGGTGAAGTTCAGTGGCTGCTCCCTGTCCTGCCTTATGATTTCTCCAAAGAGTTAGGGCAGATGGAATTAGCATGTTGCAGCCAAGGGAACGCTGAAGGCTGAATCAATGAATCTTTTCCAGGGCCTTGGGTATGGAGATGAAGGAGCATAATGTAACTTTTGGGGCCAAACCTCACATAATGTGTCAAACCAGGGTCTCTTTTGTCTCCCTAGTGTATTAAAGGGACCAATTGTCTCTTTCAAGGTATTCAGAAAAATAAAGAGATCCATCACAATAATGACTATTATTAAGGTATTAGTATAATAAAAATATACAAAATCATACTTTTCATGAATTGGGGGTACATGTTAGTGTTTGGTCTGAACATACAATTTCTTGGATGTCTTGCTTTTCTTTAGGTTTTGTTAACTAATGTTCCTGTATACATTTGATGTGTATCTGATGCTGCAGGACATGGGTCCCTTACCCTGGTCCCCATGGGCTACTGCTGTCCTGCATGGTTAGGTGTTTCCCTGTTGCTACACACATAATATATATGAATGAGTAATTAACAGGCTTTTCTAACACTAGAAGGAACGCTGAGGAAGAAGCGCAATCATTTGAATCAGTTGTGCCCGAACAAGGACATGCTGAAATTTGCAATATAGCGGGCTAGGATTAGAACCCCATTACTTAAGCAGTGTTCATTTAATCTCCAGTTGCAAGTACGTTTGGCAAGCACTGACTTTCGAGCATGTCCAAAAGCATTCTGTGGCATGAGGGTGAAAGTTAGAGTCACCATATCTGCTGGATATCAGGCAGATAAGTAACAGTGTAAGGATATTAATGAGGATCCCACAATAGTTTACAATTCACAAACTTTTGATGGAACCTCACTTTGAATATTGTAAAGTAACCCTTAATCAGGACATGTTATGCTTCTGCTGAGAAGTAAAAAAATTAAAAAAAGTAAAAATGGCAGGACATTTATCTTGGATTTTTTTTTTGTTTCCCCACTAAATGGTAAATGGACTGAACTTATATAGCGCTTTTCCAGTCATTTTGACCACTCAAAGCGCTTTACACTAGAGTCACNATTTGGGGTTAAGTGCCTTGCCCAGAGGCACATTGACATGTGGCAGGAGGAAGCTGGAATCGAACCTACAACCTTCCGATTGCAAGACGACTACTCTGCCACACAGCCACAGTCACCACTAGCAAAGAAAATTGAAAAATAACACTTTTTTTAATACTCTGTGAATGACAATTGCTTTGAATGTACGATACACTGTTTTCTATATGAACCTCGATTCATTGTCCCACTTACATAATTATCTTATCACATACAAATTAGTAATTTTGATGAATTTGGACAAAGAGGACTCTTGTAACATTATAAATCAAATTGTGAGGTCAATGTTGAAAAACCCTCTTAAAATACGGACAGTCACTGACATTGCCCATTTTTTTTATTGTAGTGCCCTTAAACACATGAAGAGATCAGCGATTTTTGGGTGGGTTAAAGTGGAGTGCTGTTCCACACAAAAAACACAAGACCCATTCACCATATTCTCAGTATTTATCAGTGGGCACCACCACCTCAACACAACAGTGACAAATTCCCACATGTGTGAAATGACAACACTGGCTCAAAGCATAACTAAAAAGTAGGTTATGTTTCTCTACATGTGTACTGCCCATACAGCCCACATCAAAAGCAGCTTTTGGGCTGTGAAGTCATGAGGTGAAGCATCTTGTGGTGGGCAATGTATGGAAGATTGTGTTGGATTGTACCATTGTTCTATTGCCCTGATTTCTTTCTTTTATATATATATATATATAATTAAAATTCTTATGCATCTTAGTATCTCTCATGGTATGAGGTAGGCATTAGCTTGAAGGGTCTTGCCTAAGGACCCAGACTGGATTC
>CAEGAD010054806.1:0-13184 GCA_903067055.1 Poeciliopsis paucimaculata
CTAAATCAATTTTTTATGCTTTATAGATACCTTATTTCCTGGACTGTAAGTCGCTCTGGAGTATAAACTGCATCAGTCAAGAAAAACATATACAGACCTTTGCACTGAACCCCATTGAAAACCTCCTGGTTATTCCTGAGTTACAACGTTAGTGTTGTTGTTTCTAAATGAATATCAACTTGTTTTCTTTGCTTCATTTGACACAGTAGTGGTTGATGGCTCATCTCCTCAGAAAGAATAGATTTTTATAGCATCAGTCAAAAAATTTAATAAAAAGATGTTTATATATACAAGTTACAGGACCTGCCAAATTAAGAAAAAAAAAATGTTCCTCCTTCTCCGAGAAATACGGTATTCAACTAAAGTGATTTTATTCCACTGTATTTGAAACTATGCAGATTAATCATTGCTCTTGTACTTACTTTAGCGCAACAATATGCAACCCTTTTCTAAAACAGAGTGCACACACTGCTTGACATGCATAACGAGGCCTTAAAGTCCTAACAGACACGCCACGAAAACGCTGCATAATAATTTATTGGTGCAGCTATTGACATGGCGGCGCAATCAATTTTTCACACAGCTGGCACTTCTTCACAAAGGCTGCACGCACAGAATCCCTTAAACAGATCTGCCCACTGCCACGGAGCAGGGATTACACAGGACTCTGACCCGCACGCTAATTGCTGAGCTGGCAGTATTTTCTCCCTGTTTATCACCTAATTAACATGCAAAGTTTGTTCTGATTCCAAGAATCCGAGAAGAGACAAGATGCCACACGAATACAGAAAAAAAAAGAGAGAGACATGGCGATCAGGAGGAACCAGTCTGGAGAGCATCCTCTGACATTTCCATAACTGGAAAACAAACTGTTACATTATTATTTAAGGGCTGGAGCTACGTCAGAAACCATTCACAAATAGTTCATCTTTATCATTGTTTCTTGGTTTGCATAGTTAACATGTTGTAGACAGTGTTTGTCTCGAGGTATTTGTCTTTGGTTCCTTGGAGGGAACATTAAGAGTCCTAAACAAACTGCACTGCTGCTAACAATGACCAGAGCTAACTTCTTGCTGTAACTAATAAGGAAAACATTTCCATTTTAATTATTTGCAAGATTCCCCGTCTTTTAATTCACAACTCGATGTTGGCAGAGGATCACGCAACTGTCAATGGTTTCAAAATACAAACACGGCTAATAGTTCAAATAATCACAAAATGCAGAAAAAGCGCTCACGGCGACCAGTCAATCCGTCTTGTAACGATTACGACAGTTATACACGTTTTAAAGTTTATTTTTTTCTTTCATTTCTGAAAATAAGACCTTGTGTTTAGCGGCACACGAGGATTCCCACTCCAGAAAATGTTTTGTTGGTGAACACATTATCTCTAGGGACGATATAATCGGCGCTAATATCGATATCGGAACGATACTGATCATCTTTTAACATATCGGTGTTGGTTTACTGAGTGAAATTGGGCCAATATTGACAACCGATATTTATTTCCATGTTGTTGCAGAGAAGCAATGGTGAAGGTCAGTGGCGTGGCCGTTCTTTGCAAGGATAGTAAAATAATCGGAATTATATTATTGTAGTGTTTATTATATCGGTTATCATGCATAACAGAAACGTCTTGCTTTCTAAATACCAACAAAACGTGAACTTATTTCCAGAAAACAGATGGATGTTTGCTTATTTAGCTCTTCAGATGTTTCTAAAAATATTAGGGACTCCAACGGAAGAACAAAAACATACCAAAAGAAAAATGTGCACAATAGTTCCCACATAATTTTGAGTAATTTTTCTATTTGTTATCACTTTTGTTAGTTTGAACTTATTTTATTGCCCATATGAGATAATTTTGTTCATCACCAGAGGACTGTAAACTATTTGGTTTTTTCAAGGATATTCTAATTTACTGAGGTACAAATATGCAGCCAACAGTTTTACTGGTTGAACCGTATCCTTGTAGTAAATGAACAAATAGTTCCACTATTATAAATTTTAACTACAATGCGAGTAACATTTAAGGACTTGTTTTGTTGTTTATGACATCCCAAATGTCATTTTTACAGTTCTCCCATTTCTTTTATCCGGCTCTTATTTTAATGGCCGGATTATTTTAATGGCAAAAGGAGACGGCTTTCACCGTCTCCTTTTGACTCCACTTTACCAACAATTTCCTCTCCTCTGTCTGTTATTCTGCCCGGCTCTGCCCTCATCTCATCTTGTAAATGTGCCGGTGCTCAGGGAGTCAAGTGGGCTCCAGAATCCTCTTGTGAAGTTCGCAAGAATCTGTCTAGTTAAATCACTCCTCAGTCACAATGCAGCGCTTTTTTTTTTCTTTTTTTTTTTTAGTTTTTCTTCACATTTACATGTGAGGAAAAAAAATAGGTCAAAGTTTTTACATTTTCAACACCTGAGGCCTTATGGTCAGAATGTCCAGCTGCTGCCAAACGACATTAATCGACTGTGGCTGCATTAAAGTGTAATAAAGCCTTTCATTAGAGGCTACAAAACATTTTTCTGATCTCTTTCTGGCCCATTAAGTGTAGATTTTCTCTAGATTACAATTCAAGATCAGGTACAACCTTTGAAGTGTTAAATTCAAATAATTATAGGTTTTTTTCCCTCCTAGGATAAAGGAGTGAACTCTCAGGCCTTGAAGAGGAGAGCTAGGCTCAGGCAAGCAGTGCTCTTATCTTTCACACAATCCCACTCTAAAGCATAAAGTATAGTTTGGTAAAATGTAACCCTGTTCAAGGCTAATAAAAGAAATGTGAACAATACTTTAAACATTTCCAACAGTGGAAATGGTTTTATTCTGTCACCATGGCAGTTCCAGTTCGCCCAGCAAAACAGTTTTATCTTTTATTAACAATTTGACAGAAGCATGTTGCATTCGCCAGAGAAAAATAAAGATCAGTCCCAAAGAGTAACGTGTTTTACAATGGAAAAAATGACCAAATGTTTTGCATTTATTGATCAAAGTTTAAAATGTGTGATCTAAATCATGGTAATTATTAGAAGCATGTTGATTAAATGAACACAAAGACTGGCATAAGACAGTTTAATGTGCCAATTCCCCACTTTTTACATAGAAGCAAAAAATTTAAAATGTGATATTATAATCATGTGTTTATGTTTTGTATCTTGACTTATGTATTCATTAACACATCAATATTGTAATTCAAGCTAACTCCATGCTTTATATTATTTATGTCATTTCGTGCTATCGTTCACTTTAAAATGATTACGTGAAATTCTCGCATGGTAAAGAAACTGGAAATCGGTGCAGATGTAAATCTGTTTAAAAGACTCTTCATGCATTGTTTTTAATCTCCAGCTAACAGCCTCCCGGTGGCTCACCTGTAGCTGCCACTGAGAGGAGGAGGACTAATTGGTGTTTGGTTGTAACGGTGGCCCAAGAGGAGACTCTTTGACCTCTGTCAGATTAGCTGAAGTAACCCTCCAATTACGTTCTTATTATGCATACAGAGTGGGAGTCCAATTATATACAACTAATAACATTCATTTTTGCATCCAAATTTGATTTATTGTGTGGATAAAGTTGTGTATGATGTGAATCTGTACTTATGCATCTCCACAGATGTAGAAATGTAAATTGTGCACATCAGTAAGCCAATCAGAGGCATTCCAAAGCCATGATATTATCCTTATCCTAACAGTTGAATCAGCCAGATGAGATGTTTAGCAAATATGTCATAAAGTGAGTGACTTCCTGGTTTTGCAGGATAAACTGCAGCCTCAGGGCTCACATTTGTTGAAATTATTAAGTGGTGACAGAATAAGACAGATAATCTGTGAAAATTTAAAAATCGAGTTCCTGTGCCTTGTCCTCGTGCTTCCAGTTCTAACTGCAGAAATACGCCACTCAGTCAGAAACAACCAATCAGAGCCAGGAGGAGAGTCTCAGCGCTGTCACTCATGCTCATGTACACACCGCTCACACACTTCCCCCTTTCTCTCTGCTATGCTACAACATTCACCACAACATAGCCTGTTATGAATGCTAAGGCTAGTTAGGATACAGTTTTTATGAACCGGTAAGTTATTCCTCCACTGATAGTCTATCTAGTACACACGTGTGATTGACAGCGCTAAAACCCTCCTCCTGACTCCAATTGGCCATTTATGACCAGGAGCTGTGCATTTCTTCACATAGCAATATTAGCACTGGGAGGAAGTCTCATCCTGTACTATCATAACGTTCACAAATTGTAAAAAAAAAATTTTTTGCAAAAGTTACATACTGCAGCTTTAAAAGATGACAAATGGTAAAAGGTCTCAAGTTTTATCTAATCCAGAGGATTCCAAAGCACGAGGCTACTGCATTAATTGTTCATCCAGTGTTGGAAGTGTGGTTTATGTATGAAGAGTTTGATCGATTCCCCTGTAATGAAAAGAGAGTTGTGCAGCAGTTGATTTTCTTTGTAAATCAATGACTTGCATTATCAGCAGGAGAAATGCGGTGTTGAGGTCAGGGGTTACTTCTAGTACCAGGGTGTGTATTGAGTTTAGGTTAGGTATTTGTTTGCAGTGTTAGGTTAAGCGATAGAAATGAATGAAAACATGAACAGAAGTCAATGCAAAGTCCTTGAGAAGATAGAAAGACATAGTCTGTGTGTGTAGCTGGAACTGCTAGCGTATGCAGTAGCTGTAAAACAAAACAATTTTTTTTTTTTTTTTTTTAAATCAATAATGTAAAAAGAATAGTTCATATTAGGAAAATTGATTTTTAACCATGCCCTCATTACTGCACAGCTTCCAGGAATAAAGTGATGAGTCTACTGTTCAAAAGTGGATTTGTGTTTGTCTTCATTCTTATAATTATTCACAACTACAGCCGATCTCTACTCCCATTTTATTTCCGGCACGGGAGCGCCATCCAACAGAGGAAATGGGGCGGCGGATTGTGTGAAGAGTCGTTTGTCAGCCCTGTTGAAATGTTCCTAATGAGATTTCCTGGGCTGTAGTGTAACATGGTTGCAAGGGGAAGCGGAGACAGAAAGAAAAATGAGGCTGGATAATTTACTCATCATGAAATGAACTTCTTCTGTCCTTTACCCTGACTTAATATAAATAATTTTAATAAAACTTTAAAAACTGAACATGTTGACGCAATGGAATTTCAATATGTTTTTTTTTTTTTTCTTTTGAAAGTATTAAAATGAAATTTGAGTCTTCTCATGCAATTAGTAGCTGTGGCCAAACCACTTTGGGACGAGGAGCGAACAGATGTTTTATCGGTGCAACGCAACAAAATCTTATTCCTTACATTTCAGGTTTGATGTATGAATCAGGTTTGGCGTTTGTTTACTGTGCCAATTTTGTGAAAATGCTGACAAACCTGATGATGATGTGTGTGACGCTGCAACATTAATTGCTTTTATTGCGACAAATTGTTCTGAAGTCCAAAATTTAACAAAAAAACAAAAAAAAACATTCAGATTATTAAAAATGCTGCAGCAAGAGTTCTGAAGAAAATTGAAGATATTTCTCATATTTTAGCTTCCTTGATTGGCTTCATGTTAAATAGAATTATAAATTCTACATGGAGAGTTGTTTTGAGTCTTAAAGGCATGTTTTAAGAAATCCTTGAAGTTTGGTTTAACTTGTGAAAATGATGGTAAAGTCCTGCAGTCCTGGCTCATTTCACATGTACTGCTTACAGTTTTTCATTGAACAGATTTCAATTGTAATTGATTAGCCAGCATGTGCTCATAATCTCTTTTCTCATTCGCTATATATACCTGTATGTATGTGCACTGTCATGATCCTGAAGGAGTCTTTATGAATGTCTATGACTGTTGTCATGAAGTGTCATTCGGTAAATAATGACACTTTTAATGCAAAGTTACACTAAAACTTGCATTAAAAGTCTTTAAAAGTGTAAACTTTGCAATAAAAGTGTCATTATTTTCTGAATGACACTTCATGACAACAGTCATAACCACCCATAAAATTAAAAAATGTTTATAACAGGTATTATGTCACGTTTTTGACAGCCATGTCAGTCTTATCCAGACCCCGTCAAATAAAGTGTTACCATTTTTTTTTTTAATGAGATTTATTTTAGAGAGTTAGGTCTGCTCATCCAAATAATGACGTCTGCAAAGAAACATATTGCTTTCTGCTGTACTGGCAAACATTTTTTACACATTACATGCCTCCACAGTGTTTAGAAATCGCTCTACATTCCCTTTGCCGTAACAAACTCAAGCGGCGCGCACAAAGCAACAGGCGATAAGTGTGACCAAAGTGAGAAATAACAAGAAAGGGAACATAAAATGTTTGAAAATAAAATGAATGAAACACCTTGTTCCATGCCGTTGGTAACAGAAAGCGAGTTCACTGGCTCAGTACACACTCAGGACAGATTTTACTGTTTTAACTAAACCACAAGGCTGTTGTGGTGCACAAACATGCCAGGCGTCTGCACTATCCATGAAGCAAAAGAACGTGAAGCGGCTGGATGGGAAAGGGAATTTAAAGGTTAAAAACTTGAGGTCACCAGCAGAAATGCATAATTAAATTTGTACCAGTGCTTCGTAATCTCTGTGTAAACAACAGAAAGCTTAGATGAGAAGATGTTAGAAAGATTTTCTAACAAATGTGCATGTAGGATTGTCTGTTTTAATTGTCTGTTGTGGAGATATTTCATTGATACAATTGGAGAAGAAAAGTCAAGACAGGATACTGGAACAATTACCCTTATAAAAGAAAGAGAAAACAGAAAAACTTTACAAAAAGTAATACAACAAAGAGGAAATTACATAGTTTGTCAAAAGATAGATATAAGCACAGAGGACCATTAATTACCTATTAAATACTTCCACCACTGTATAGAGCCTCAGTGTAATTCTAATTATTTATCCGAGGACAGAAGCGACTCACTGGTTTGCTACAGAACTGAAAACAAAGTCGAGGCAGAAAGAGAGAGAAAGAGAGAGGTATGAAGTAGTAATGAGGGCTCAAATAATTAAAAAAAACATTAGAAGAGAAAGCCGAGACAAGACTCGCACAAAGAAAACAATGTGCTAGCTAATTGTTAATTAACCAAAGACCAAAAAAAAAAAAGAAAAAAAAAGCCCGACAGCACCCCCGGATTATAAGAGCCGGGGATAAAACGGAGGTGGAAGTGTCCAGGAATGGGAGAGAGCGATTGTGTTCACCACAAATACGCAGAAGGTATGAAAAGGGAGGGAAAGCAATGGGGAGGCTTAGGAATTAACCTATTAACACAGCTGGGTTGTCATGCAGTAATCCTCTTAGGACAACCTTTCGGAGCGTAAAACAGTGAGAATGTCAATTTAGACACTTTCCGTGTTCGTAATTATACCCAATCTCTGACTTAGCAGTTTAAGTTGCTTGTTGACAGACAGAAACCTATGGAGGAGGATATTCAGGTAAAAAAGCAGCACTCGCCAAACACATTACATGCACTTTATGTTTTATGTCTTTGCAGTGATTCACTACTGGAAAAAGCGGCTCACTCACTCAGCGTTTGAACTTCAAATAGACGCAGCGGCCAAGTAGAATGACTAGGACAGTGTTTCTCAAACTGTTATTCATTACGCAGGGCCTGCAAGAATTTGTAGGTTACTTTGCACTGAATATTATTTTATTATTAACATTACTATCACTGTTGATGATTTTTATGCTTGTTTCTGTATTTATCGTCAAAAATAATTTCCCAGAAAACAAAAAGGGCAATGCAAATAGAAATAATTTTTACAGGCGTCTAAGAGAAATGCAATGGACATTCAACTTAAAATTGGTAGGCCTGACAGTAGCCAATCAGTGGAAAAATTTTCTTGTTCTGTGCCATTTTCCAGTTGTTAAATCTTACACAAAATGACCAGATAAAAGATGTGCAACAATGCCAGCTTAAATTTTGAACTATTTGCAAAAAGACTGAGCTCTGCAACATTGAAACATGGATAGAACCCCAATTATGTCAATCATAACTCTTCTTCTCTCCAGTGTTTCTATGAGTTTCTGGTGGTACCCCCTTTTGTAAAAAATACCCGCCAGCGCCCCCTGCAGTCCTCTGAACGCCCCCCGGAGGGCATGACTGCCACCGTTGAGAAACGGTAGACTAGGGTCTGCTCTTTTCCCTCTGTACCACAGCCCTCATCTTTGACTATGAGATCTGGACCTAGATCAGAAGAACAATCAGCTGACGAGAGCTTCGTCTGTAGGGTAGAGAGGCTGGGACGGGTAGCTCCTCTTAAAGTCGTCAGTACAGATATAATGTGTTGGAACATTTTCACACATACTGTGTAGATTTTATTTGTTGTTTGGTAGGTTATAGTTCAGTTGCTGTCCACACAGAGAACACTCAAACTGAACCTGTCTAGACAAACCACGTGACAACGGTCGGTCTGTTTATGAGTCCAATAGCAAAACGTAAGTAAAAAATGCGGAGAAAAAAAATTATCATATCAGTTTATTTCTCTATACTATTTCATGCCAAAATTATCTGAGAAGATAATTTTGGCAACTTCAAGAAGATGTTTTAAAAATTGCATGAGGTTTTATGGTTGACAAAAACGTGGGACTGGGCTACAGAAATGGCTGAAGTATATAGTGTACATTTGGTCGATGTGTTGGGATGATGTTAAGATAAATTACTCTTGATTTCATTGCTGAGAAGCAGGGCATTATGGGTATCTTCACAGCTGAGATCTCCCGCTTGAAGGGTTTAGTTGTTATCGATGTGAACTCAGCAAATCAACAATTTTCCCAACAGTTTCTTGAATTGGAAGAGTATAAAGTGTACAGCTGCTGCTGGATCTGTACGGCTGGATGAAAGTGAAACCAAAGCATTTCAGTTTTTATAAGCAAAAGATGATATGATAGAAAATGGTGTTGATCATCATCATCATCCAACATTTATGTTTATTTGCTCAAAGTTTTTTGAAATTGACAAACTTAGCTCACTGTGTCAATTTTATCTGTAAGACTATAATTGATTAGCTGTTATTTCATCATGTCCCACCACATCAGTAAAAAGATTCAATTATTGTAAGATGGCCAAAACAAATTCACAGAAAACTATAGTGAAAATTACTTTTTCCCAAAGAGCTTAAGGTGTTTACCTGGACTGCATGTCACTGGTTTTTATCTGTGATTTGATGACAACTGAAAAACCTCTTCTTATCGCCGAGAGGTGGGAAAAAATAAAAGTAAACGGAACAGTGAGGTGCTTGGAGGAGGAAGACTTGAGATCTCAGGAGGGTATGTTGATGCAAATGAGTTCAGACAAGTACACAGGAGCAAGGTTATTGGTGACTTTAAAGGTAAGTAGCAGGAGTTTAAAGTGCATGCAGTAAGTTGTGGGACGCCAGTGAAGTTCCTGAAGGTCGGGAGTCGTTTTGAAAGCAGAGCAGGTTCTTGTGACGAACTCAGGCTGGCAGCATTCAGAATCAAGAAGTGCACAGGGACACGCTGACTCACTCAGAGAGGAAGAATGGGCTTCTGAACATAGTCTGAGACTCCTCACAAAGACTCCGTGGACTTTTTTGAACTTCTGTCATTGGCACAATGATTCCTCAACATCAAAAACAGAACCGCCTTCCTGCCTTAGACTGTTAAAATATGAAACTGCTTGATGTTAAAAATGTTCAAAATGTTTTATCTACTTATGTGTTTTATCTGTCCAATTTTTTACACAAAACTTGCGGCATGAGAAACAACCCCTTGTTTATTTTGTAGTGCTATTTTCTTTACAGTTAAATTACACTAAATTAATTTAAAGTTGTTTTAAAATACATATTATGCCATCGCCACAATTTTATTACAATAGACAGTTGTGACTGCACAGTTTTCCATGACTTGCCCTAAAGCCATGGAAAGACTTGGACTTTGACCTATTATGCTTCCTTCAACAGGCCAGTTTAGGATAGGTCTAGGGCACCAAAAACATGATGCAATTATACATCCGTACAACTTCGAAAAGCAGAAATGACGCCTCCTGCACAACAAACAAGAATGCGGTAATGTTTTCTGAATGGGAAGTCAACAGCAAAACACTTGTCTTTTACAGCAGCCATTGTACATCAATAACCAGCTGACCAAATGTGCTGGACCTCAGCTTGGGCTGCTGGCTTTCGGTCAGAGCGCTGATTTGTGTCTTTGCATTCTGAAGGTTTTTGAAACGGCTCATGTTCCTGCCACCAAAAGAAATGAACTAATTGTAGAAATAATATTTTCCCTTTAACGATTCGCGAGACTTTAAATGTTTTAGATTTACCGCGTCCTTGTGGTCTGAAGTACTCATTATGTTTTAACTCCACAAGACTTGCAAGTAGTTTCATACCAATTGTATTTTACTGAGATGTTTTGAAAGACAAATACTTTAATGACTAATTTAAATATGTGTTTTACTGCCTGACAGAAAGCAGAATCAATTATTCTGCAGAAGTGTTTTCACCAGCCACTCTGGGGACAGAGCCGAGAGGATACCAACCGTCACCCTGCAAGAAAGTCGGGGGGGGGGGGTTAAGGCATCTGCTCATGCTGCTTTGTTTACAAGTGTGAGTCTGCCTTTTTGACAACTTTGCAGCTAATTGCATTCCCTGATTACCCTGTGGAACATTCGGCTGACAATTTCTAGTATTCAGTGGCGCAGTCGGCTATATTTATTGAAATGGGATTCCGCAGAGAAGCTGCTTGAAGCTGAAATCAGGACGGAGGCGAAATATTGCTGCGTGTGTCCAGAAATCGGTGATGCCTTCGTGTTCCTTTACTCGGGGATTTATTTAGAAGATTTATTTATTTAACAGAATAACTAAGCCTTGTTAATTGTCAGCTTAGTTTTTTGGGGTTTTTTTAAAGGTCTTATTGGGTCTAGTGGCCTTTATTTGATAGTTAATTGACAGGAAAGTGGGCAATGAGAAAAGGCTGACTGACTTGACTCTCGCTCCGGACAGATCTCTTAAGTCTTAGCTCATCACTTAGGATCTATTAACATTTTACTAAATATAAAAATAGTATAGTGAGTCAGAGAAGTTGCAAAAAGTCTCTTAGCTGGGGGCATGTATAATGCAAGCAAAACGTGAGAGGGACACGAGAGGCAGAAGGATCTTTAGTACGATGCTCTTCATGCTCAAACGATAAGCTTCCAGTCACTAGGTGGCAGCAGAGAGTAAGGTGGCGGGGCGGGGGTTGGGGGGGGTCTTTAAAGTGTGTCTGTTCAAATTTTCAGGCGAAATGCCCCCACATAGTTAGACGTACTTCTCACCACGGAGGTCCACATGTACTCGAGGCAGACATCCACTGGACACATCCGCACAAAAATCGACTTTTATGACTGTGTATTTTCACTCTGAGTCACACAGTAAACTGCTCGGTGATGCTTCGTTCACATCGAACTGTTCTGTACGGGACACTGAGCCGAGAAGGTTGAGAGTTGCCAAGGATGTGTAGAGTGACTGCTACTCTCTGGCCGAGACGACAGCTGTTCAGTGGCTGCCTAGAAACAGAGCTACCAAACTTGTTAGTATCCATTTGGATTGTGGGAAATGAAGGAACTTGTCACAAGAAATGGAGGCAATCGGTATGGTCGACTATGAAATTCCAACGGAAAAGAAAGTTTGCGCAGAGTCTGCGAGACTCACAAAATACACACAGTACGCCTGAGTATGTCCCCCATTTTCTCAGAACTCCCCAGTATAGCTTTAACTTTTAAGGTCAACGGTCCAGAGCAACAGAGTGTGTAGAAAAGAGGTAAAGAAGTGTGTGCAAGTAGGTTGGGGTGTGTGGAAGAAACAGTCAGGTGCGATTTGTGATTAGAGTATCAGCAAGAATGAAAGGAAAGATGTAAAGGTCAGCAGTGAGATCAGAGATGCCGTCTGGCTTTGAGTCAGCGTTGATGAGGAAAAGACAGGCGGCAGAATGGCAGGTTGCACAGCTCAAGATGTTGACGTTCTCTTTGGGAGTGAAGAGGCTGGATTGGATCAGGAGCGAGTACATCAGAGGGGCAGCTCATATTATTTGTCTTGGAGATAAAGTCAGACTGAGATGGTTTGGACATGTTCACAGGAGAGACGATGATTGCATCGGTAGAAGGACGCTGAGGAAGCTGAAAGGAAGCCCAAAAAGGCCTCACGATCCGATGTTCTCTCGAAAAGTACTTTTCAGTTTCGGCCACATTTGGGACATATTAGTTCAGCTATTCTTCATCCGTTTGCACGCTGATATAAACGGAACAACAGGAGGTCATTCCAAGGACAGCATCCGGAACATATCCATAAGTGTTGAAGGTGGCGAGGGCATCTGTCTTTCCATTTTACCAGCACAGTCGTACAGAGCTGGAACAGTGAGCGCAGAGCAAGCACTGGAGTCTGACAGTGATGCTATTTAACGCAGCCATCTACCTTCAGGGCCAAAGGTCTGTCCGCATCATGGTTACATTGTGAAAGCCCAGGGCAATATGTTTATATGCATGATTGAACATAAAAATTAGAAGCTTTTCTCTGAGCTGACTCTATGTGCTCATATTGCATGTTGGTTCTTTTTTTTTGCTGAAATAGAAAGTCACAATAATGCAAGAATAAATCATAAAGTAGGAGAATAAAGTCATATTATGACTTAATTCTCGTAATACTGCAACTTTATTCTTGTATTATTTAGGTTCTTCTCAAACGATGTTATCCTCGTAATTTTTTATGAGATTTTTCTTATTTTCTTAACATCACCCTAATATTTTGTAGCAAAATATAACACTTTTCTACTTAATAAAAAAATAAACCTTCATCCTATGTGTTGTTTTAAATGCCTTCCTATTGCAAACTATGTGGAATTGATGGATTAAAAATGAATTATTCTTTAACAGACTAATAAATTACCGTATTTTCCGGACTATAAGTGGCAGTTTTTTTCATAGTTTGGCCGGGGGTACGACTTATACTCCGGAGCGACTTATGTGTGAAATTATTACATCATTATTATATCACATCATGTTATTTTCACACTAAACCGCCAGAGGGCGCTCTAGGCCTGTGTTGATAATGTGTGGTAGAAGCTACATCCGGAGTTAGTCGAGTTGTTTACAAGCGACACCGAAGATGAAGATTTGGTGATTTGGAGCGACACGGATGGTTTGGTAAACTTGTTAGCATGTTATTTATGCTATAGTTATCTGAATAACTCTTA
>CAEGAD010054820.1:0-13857 GCA_903067055.1 Poeciliopsis paucimaculata
GTATGAGGCTATAATCTTAGTACCGTGGAGATCTGGCTTTAAATGGACGAAGCGAAATAAAGTGAAAGTGTGGAATAATTCAACAGCGCGTCCTGCTGTTTGGGGTTAGAGTGGCTAACCGCCATTGCTAACTCCTTCTCCAACCTCTCACTGCACCGTCACAACCACACGGCACAATAGAACCCGATCGAACCATTATACCTAGGATTTCTGTCGGCTAATGTGTCTCAGGTTTGAAAATGGACTGACAGCTCTAAAATGGTGCAGTGAGCGCTGGGACTTACACTAAGGAAATGAGGAAGGGAGGGTCAGTGGAAGCACCGGAAGTTTAGCCTTTTTTCATTCAAAGTCATCAACAAAAAGTGAAAAAGACTGGAAGAAACGTTAAAGGCGATAATTGAAATGAAGTTGATAGTTTTAATTTATCGTTCGATTAATTGATTTATTGTTTATCGCGACAGGCCTAGTTATGGGAAGACTGGAAGATTAAAACCTAAACACAAACTGTAAAGTCTTTTTTAAAAAAAGGGATTCATTAATAAAAGAAGGTAAAATAAATTAACAATGCAAAGCCTGGTGGGGGCACAAGTAAAGCCTAGTGGCCCGCCAGGCTTATGATACACTTGGGGAAATCCTGCAGTTAGCTAGCATAGATAGACAATTACACAGTTACATAGCATGCAACTACATAGATAGCTACCTGGTTCTAGCTACCCAGCTAGATTTTCACGCAGTTAGCTACCTATCTAGAGATAATTTAAACAGACAGACAGACAGACAGACAGACAGACGCTTCATATGGTTTAAAAACAGAGTAGAATAACAGAGTTCAGGTTTGGCTAGTTGATGCTTTTAGATTTATTTATTTATTTATAATTTTTTTATACAAGGTTTGGTGAAATGTAGCAGCAGGGGTTTTCCTCAGTGTATTATAAGCCTGGCGGGCCACCAGGCTTTACCTGTACCCCCACCAGGCTTAGCATTGTTAATTTTTCTTAGTGTTTTTTTTTTTTTTTAATTATTGCCTATTTTTTAAGATTTCATAGTTGGTGTTTAGGTATTAATCTTCCAGTCTTCCAACAATGCATAACTATCAAGTAATATTTTCAAATTTCCTGTCAACTTTAAACATTTATGGCGGACGGCTAGATGACTGCCCTAGCGCCCCAAGCACCGGGCTTAGCAAGGTTTCTGGGGTAAACCTTGGACAGCTTTTTATTTTGCACTTCTAAAACAATCAAACATTTCTTTCCTGAAGTGCCAAAAGTCAGCACTATATTTTCAGACCATCTACAACACTGATAGGTATCAAACTTGGGCATAATGCGTTCATGGCCTGTTCTATTTTTCTTTATATTCATTATTTTTTCACTTGCTATATATCATAAGTGAAAAGGTGAGGCATTACTTCAAAACAAATATGCATTTATGAGTAATAACCGTGTCCTCTACATCTAGTCAAGAAGGAATATTTCTGATTGGGACAATTGCATGTTGTGGTTTTGCCTCTGTTGACCAAAAGGCTTTAGTTGCTCATTAAAGTGGCATAATTTTTTTTTAAAACCCTTTTGACGGAGTCCAAAGCTTTGAATCCACTCACTGAGGTGCAGCTGGAAGCAAGACATGGGGATGGTTGACGGTTCTGTTTGATATCAGGGAAGAAAGGAGTGCAATTAGAGTTGGAAAGCAGATGAGGGTCACTGAAAAAGCAGAAGTCCGATTCATTAGGAAAATCTTAAGTATTACACAGCAGGTGTGCTTTTCGACTAAATGATCATTAAAAAAATCTGAAATTATCTTGTCTCATTCCGAGTCGCCCTTACATTCAATTAGATGAAGGATTAATGTAACAAGCCTCGAAAGGAAATTTTTAAAAATGTAATCACCCATAACGTTTTTTTTTTTTTTTTCTCTTTCTCTCCTCCATGCTGAAGTCTCCATGACTGAGTGAAATATTTTCCCTCAGAAGGGCATCCAGGAACACGCTTAACAGAAGATGTGGAGCTAAGCGCCGTTCTGAAACCACTTGCAAAGCATGATCAGTCAGAAGACAACTCTGAGAAGGAGTCCAAGCGAAGAAGCTAGGAGTCATTACAAAATCAGATCTCTGTTTGGAGACGCACAATAAATTTGCAGCTGCCGCTGGATTTTATCTCGTGAAAAATGTTTTCAGGTAAAGACAATTTATCTTTCAAGCCAACCAACTCTTATTACCTGCTGATTCAATTACTGAAATTGAATACATTTCAATAAATAATATCAACCAATGGGTGGTCACTACTCATAAGTAGTGACCACAATAGGTCTGCTTTGGCTATGAAAAACTATAAATGATAGTTTTTTTATAAATCTATAAATAATAATAATCTATAAATAATATAAATGGTTGTGACAGTACCAGCAACTATTTACAAATAATGTTTGTAAATAATTTTTAACATTATTTGTTAATAATGTTAATAGCAACATTAGTCAAATACTCTACCAGTATTTTTAAGGTTGATATAGTATTTATGCAAAATCTTAATCTTAAGAATCTTAAGATTCTTAAATCTCCCACGGCAATCATTCACTTTTAAGGAAATTGAAATTCTAGATTTAATTTCCCTTTGGGATTAATAAAGTATGAATTGAATTCAACTGTTCAAAACCCATCACCGCCTTCAGGACGCAGTTCCTCCCCAGAGCTGCAGTTTCCAAGCTTGTGAGCTTCTGCCTCACAGAGCAGCCCTCACCGATTCAGCTCCTTCAGACTAGCCAGCAGCAATTAGCAAACACCTGGTGGAACTGAGCATCTGCTGAGCTCAATATACGAGCTGCTTTTCAGTGCAACGCTGAAAAAATCTTGCTAAAGGGTTAAAAGAGGAGCGATGCAGTGATGACTTTCTGTTTCGGAAAGAAAACTTTTTAAAGAGACAGAAGACCAATTTTAAGGTTTTAAATTATAAAGTCAAATTTCTTTTAAGTCACATTTGATAACGACTGAAGTTAACACGGCTACTTGATTGTGTTTCAAACTGGCACTATAATACTGCCCCTTTAAAACTTCAGTTGAAGTAAGATCTATATTGAAATATTTTTAAAATAATTTCAAATATTGAAGAAACTTTACTGAAAAAACTAGCCAAATAAATGAATAAATAAATAAAAACATTTGTGGTGGATACTGTAAAATGCAGTTTGATTCTGAGTGGAAAATGGCTATGGTTGAATGGAAATATCAGCCTGTGGGTATAAAATGGTAAAGTTTATAAACAAATCTTGAGACATTTATTTGATGTGCACTTTTACTTTTCGTTCTTCAGTGTTTTCTTAAAATAAGTTGAAAAATGTGTTTCCTACATGACTGCACTCCTGTTGGTATTACAATCAACATGTTTAAAAACGTATTAACATTTTTTAAGATTGTTTGTCCTGGTGGTTGAGACATCTGTTGTTTTTTTTTATAATATTGCAATACTTTGTACTTCTATAGCACAAGGTATTTACACTCAAATGTCATTTATCGGTTAATACGTAGAAACAGTGGTCAACATCAAGAAACATTAACTTTCTTAGCATAAAATCATTCAGTAACTTAGATCCCAGGCAGAAATTTACCAAAAGGGCTTTCCACTAGTACTTCTAACAAAACTGACACACTGTAAATAAATAGCACACCGCTTTTAAGTTCTGTTTTTACATGTAATGCTTTGCGAAATGCTTTTTGTCGGTTTTGTGATTTTGCTTTAATTGTTGTTCAACATTTTTAGTTCATAAAAAAAAAACCTCAAGGATTGTAGCAGTGCAGCTTGGTGGCAGCAGATCCGGGGCTTTGTGCTTTATCGGGATAACTCAGGGCACACAGCACTGGGTGAGACGCCAGCGTGGCCTCAGACTGTTCAAGGCGGCACAAACCTGAGCCTTAAGAGGTTGTTGTTGATTTAAGAACCGACAGGCATGAAAAGAGGAGAGTTTGATGCTGACCAAAACACCTTTCCTTTCCGGCTTTGAAGCCTGCATGTCAGGCCCGGTATCACACCATCCCTCTGCCTGCCTTCCTTTAGGAAAGCTTCTACTGGACAAGCCTGGAGACTCAAACGTGACGTTCAGCATTTCTTAACCAAGGAAATAAACTAGACGGATCTCAAAATGTATTTTCCGAGAATGTCATTGACAAAACAATCGACTCGAGTTCGTGTACTGTCACTATGTACACTGACAAAATGACAAAAAGTGAAACTGCGAAAACATTTTTGTTAACTGAAATAAGAGATAATGGTAATTAAAGGGAAAAACTGTAAATGGAACTATATCACGCATTTACAAAACTAACTAAAATATGCTGAAATTAGAGCTCTGCATTGAGAAATGCACTGAAAATGTTGAATGTGACATATTTCTAATCTTCAGGTATTTCTGCAAAACAGTTCCTGAAGAGAGAGGCACTGAATTGGTCTGGAGATTGTACTTTATTGATAAATGTAGGTCTTGAAACATGATGGCAGGTGGACTAAATTGGTTGCATACTTTCACTCGTCAAATTAAAGCCACACCTTGTTGAACTGTTTTGTGCAGAAACCACAAGCTACCATTTTCTGAATGCACTTTTTTGTGGAATTGAGATTAACACTCACACCAATCATCTCGCGAAATTGAGAAAAAGTGAATTCTCCAACCATTCAACAGTGTGATCTAAGGGTGCAATCCATTAGCTCTGTTTGGTCCACCTAAAAATACCTTGCCTCTGTACAATAAAAGTGAACTCTGGCGCGGTTCAAATGCAAAGCGCACCGGAGACCGCTCTGAAAGCAGGAAGTGGACTATACCGCAGGACATTCTGGGTCAATGAAACAAAACAAATGCAAAAGTCTTGTGCAAATGGAAGAAATAGTTCATGAACTTTTGTCAAAGACAAAAGACTGCTAACATCTGGCAGCTCTCGATTTTGGTTTACATTTTGTGAAGAAGGAAGCTGCATTCCTGTTGTCTTCGGATGTTTTTGTGTCGTTTTCTACAGCGATCCTTGGTGCAGAGCCACCGCAGGACAGAAGGAAAAGAGTTGTTTTAAAGGGTTTGGTTCATTTGAGAGTGCAGTGTGAAAGCCAACCGCAGCAGCTGAAAATGCAGCAAATGATGTCATTTCGATCCCCAATAGAACCAATTCTACCAGACTATCAGGTGTGGAAACACCCTAAAGAGACCAATACAGACCAGTCTATGCTTAAGCAATCTGTGATTCACCAAAATCAAAAGCCATTGATGATTCTTGGAGCAGCTGCTAATAGATTACAATCAATAAATTCTTCAAACATGCAGATTTTACACTCTTTATCAACAGCAACCGAATTCTACAACCTCCAAAAGAGCACGGAGGTCCCTCCTCAGCTGAAGCCTGACTTTTTTTCTCCCAGTCAAAAAGATTGACTGTAAGTTGAGGCTACTGCTGGCTTTAGGAGCTATCCCCCACCGCAGTCGCGTTATCTCCACTGCTGCAGACATGCATGCATTGCCTGCAGCGTCACAGAAAACACACACTTGGCAACAGAGATTCTTGTTTAATTATAGTTCTTCAGACTGATGCTGCACTCTACCTTCACCCCCCACCACTCCCCGTTCCTCATTAACGATTGTCATGAAGCGTCCCCTCTGCTCCCCCCGCTGCTCTATTTTCAGTTTGTTGACTTTATTAGCTAAATGCAGGGCAAGGTGGCTTGTAAATAACGATGTTGCCACGAAGCTCTGGGGAATCAGCTGAAATAAAGCCACGGAGCTGGCACTGCGGCGTAGCCAAAGCACCTTGACAGCTGGAAAGTGTGTCAGCGACACAACGCCTCCCCTCCTTCTCCTGGATGATGATGTGAGAGTCGGTTGGAAGGAGAATAGAAGAGAAACAACCAGGAGACACTGAGCTGACTTCTTCACGTCCAGCTTTGCTTGAAGAGTTTGTTTGAAGCTGGTACTGAGCTCTGAAACTGACACGCCTAGGCTGAGAGCAAAGTATGTGACACAGGGCTGTTTTTGGTTTGTCCTTCAACCTGGACAAAGGTTGAAGGACAAACCTTCAACCTTTGTCCAGGTTGAAGGTTTGTCAATGCTGAAATTAGCATGCTTTGTTTGTCAATGCTTTGTTTTTGTCTTTCTTGTCACTGATGACAAGAAAGACATCAGTGTTTTTGTCTTTCTTGTCATCAGTGACAAGAAAGACAAAAACAAAGTCTGTCCATCTCATTCACCTCAGTGAAGAGCTCTGATTGTTTCGCATCTGCAGCTTAGATAGTTATTAGTTTTCAAACATAGCATTTTTGTATCTTAAAACACAAACCCTTTCATTTTTTTATTTATTTATTTGATTTTTTTGCATCTGTTTTGAGGCTTCTAGCGAATTTAAAACACTGCAAAAACACAAAATCTTATAAAGTAATTTTTATCTAATTTTTACTGCAAATATTTTAGTACACTTGAAATAAGACAAAGATAAAAAGTGACTTTGCTACAAGATACAGAAGCTTGTTTTGAGTCAATAATTCCTTTGAGGGGCTTTAAGTTCACAGCACATCAAGTAGCTATGTTACCTTCTGTTACCTGTGTATAAATATATATATATATTCTATATATATTTGTATATATATTTATACATATAAATATAAGTCATATCTGCATGCATTAAATATGACTTAAATAAAATTTAACTTTGTAATTTAACGCCTGGAAATTGGGCTTCTGTCTCTTTAAAAACTCCTGGTCTTTCTGAAACACCGACTTCAGGAAGCCATTGCAACAGCGCTCCTCTTTAAATATGATTTAAACTTCTTTTAAATCCCATTTGATACTGTCAGCAATTTTATTACAACTGGCGGTAACAGTTACTTGATTAATACAGAATGTGGCTGGAAAACATATGATGCCGCTCCTTCATATGATGCTGCTCCTTTAAGTACAAAGCACGCTGCTGTAATCTAAACTTTTAATTCTAAACTGTCTTGAACATCACATGTTATCATCTTTTTACTTCACATATATGCTCTTTGTGTCGGGTTGTAACATAAAATCACTTAAAGAAACAAAAAAAACAATGTTTATGGCTGGGACTCAACATAATAAGCAGTGTACACTGGAATTTTAGTTGATTAGCTGCAGATACATACACTCCCTTTAAAAATAAACTCAGCACATAACATTTACGTGTGAATCCTTTAGATTGGATAAAGCCCAGACTGTAATTTTAAAGAAGCTGCTACTTCTTTTTTTTAATTTATTTTCTGTTACATATCAATTGTCGCTCTTCAGCGGCTTTGTCTTTGCACTCGCACGACTGTCTGAATGGCTTCTTCAAGGAGTCTGTAAGGGAAATGTCAAAATATCATCTCCAGCAGGAAGAGTTGTAAAGCTGCCTGTGCAGCACTCTGTCAGTTCCTGAGACAGCCTAGAGTCTCTCCCTGACACCTCCCCCCCCCTTTTTTCTTCATCTCACTCCAGAAACAATAGACGGCTAAGCTGACATTTAAGCAAGTAAATAAAGCAGCCGGATATTTTATTGTTGTTGTTGACTCCCCCCTGCCTCTCTACAAACCTTGAGAAGGGGTTTGTAGGTTTGTGGCTCGAACAAGGTTTGGGTAAATGGAGCCTTGTGTTTAGACAAGAAAGAAATGACTCTGCTACCGCTTTGCGTTTACCCTGAGGACGGAGGAGGCTGGAGCACAGAGACGTATTGTGCCGGAGCACAGGCGACGGCCTGGCCTAAAGGGTCTGCTTGACCTGGAGATATACTCTGTATATCCATAAGCATGGGAGTGAGCAGCTTGTCTCTCGTTGTTGTTGGTGTATTTTTCCAAAACTGACTTTGGTGTAGCCTAGGATTGAAAGAAGAACTGACTGTTTACCTTTTACTTAGCTGAAAGAATTTCTTGATGCTGCCATTGGTGTGAAATTTGTAGTGGATGTTGGTAATAACACAGGGATAAATCATTGTTAATTAGTCTGTATATTAAGTATAAAAACGTAGAACAATAAATTTTTTTATCAATTGCATAATAATCGCATGATATGTTAAAATGAGCTTGAAATTTACAATATGTTATTTATGTTTACGGTTTTGTGTATTAATAGTATTAATATACTTACTAAAATTCATTCCCTGGGCTGGGAATCGAACCCAGGACCTTCTTGCTGCAAGGCAACAATGCTACCATTCTTATTTTCCAGCTGCAAATTCAAATACACAAGCTTTGAACGCAGTTGGTGTCACTGGACTTGAGGTTGTTTTGTTCAGCACCAGCGGAATAAACTCTTTTAGAAAACTAAGAATAATAATGCAGAAAAAAAAAAGAAAAAGTAATAAAGTAATTTTTAAAAAACACATGGAAATGCAAAGCATTCGTCTCAGTGTTATTCAGAATAACACTGAATAACACTAAGTGTTATTCAGTGAATAACACTGAGGAATTATTCAGTGGGGAATTAAAATCTAGAGAAAGATGAGCAGAGAGTGATGAACAGCCATGAAACAAAGGAGAAAACTCGTGCGGCCTGTCTGCAGCCGGTGTGCGGCGGCACAAACGTTCGCGTCGGAAGTCACAAACTCGAACCTGCAGGGAGCTCAACCAGCATATCCAAACAACTAAAGCATTAAAAAAAAAAGGAAGACGAGAGAAAGGGAGCAAAAAGGACAGAGAGCTGAAAAAGTAGCAGTAGCAGAAGAAGTGCCGGGTTACATAACTAATAAACCTATCCAAATCCTTCTCCAAGGGGAATATTAAAGATGTCGCTGTGTGGAGTACAGCCTGCAGAGAACAGAAAAGTGGTATACAAGTAAGAAAGGGGGCAAAAAAAAATCATTGAAGGAGTCACATACTTTTGTAGACGTAACAACAAATTACAGTTTGCTGACTGACAAAGTTGATATTTCCAGTTCTGTCGCTGCATGTTCTCCAACATCCAGATCGCTGAAGCCTCTCTTTGGACTGTCTAATCATTTGTTATCCTGACACCTCAATGAACCTGGAGATTATACCGCCTCTCGGCGCTCGTTGATGAGCTGCCTTTATTCCAAGCTACGGGTCATTCAATTATAGAGAACTCAGACAAGGTCACCCAACCTGTACATATCCAATGAAGACCAGGAGATCTTAAAGCACGGGCTTGTCAGTTCCTTTGTGAGGTTTACAAAAGAGTAACATGAAACTTCAAAGTTATTTTGATATTGGAAACCATGGAGGAATAGTAATTTCAGCGAAGCTTTGATGTTTTTTTTTTTCTACCCCCCCTTTTATATTTCTTTGGTCTTTAAATGTAATGAGGACGTGAAAATTATTCTTGCAAGACCATTCAGAAAGCCCTTAAAGTGCTGGATCTTTTTCCCTAAAAGACAAAAAATAAATAAAGAAAGAAAGAATGTGTGCCGATTTCAGGTGGGAACACACATTCACAGAGCCATTTTGCCTTTTATCAGATCACCCCGGATACACCATAGCAACCTCAGTGTAAGGTTTTTCCAATTGAATTGCGAGTTTTGGTTTCAAGAACTTCTCGACCGGACTCTGACAAAACAGAGCGGTAACCTTGAACGCAGGAAGCTTGAGAAGATGTGCAACACCTTTTATTGAAGCAACGCCGCTTCAATAAAAGCGGGAAAAACAGGCAGAGTCACATATGTATCAGCAGCTTCACGGTTCCCGTTGCTGGGGCTCGAGTGACAACAGGCGATAATTGTGGTGACCGTTGGCTTTGCACCTGGTCAGACATTTTGGCCCGCCAGTGCCAATTTTCTGCTCTCGTTTTAAAGACCGTTTTCCCTCGCACCAGTGTACCTGTTGGAAAGCACATCGAGAAACCAATCAAAACCGAGGCCTGCTGTAAACCAGATGGATGGGATCCAGCGGGGATTAGACGGCACCTGTGGGTTTTTATACACATAAAGGCCACGTCCCCAATGTTCCTGTTTCCAAGACTCAACCCCAGGACTTCATTTCTGTTGCGTACACAACATTCTTTTTTTTTTTTTGCCTTCCAAGAAAATTCTTAATCTCCTCTTAAACTGCCTCCCCAAGCTGTCCTTGCAGGTATAAATTTCCAACTTTAGGCCTTGACGCATTATTTCCAAGCGAAAGCGTCCGGTCAAAGGTCAAAGGTACGACTAAAATACGGCCGAGCAAGAAGATGGGATTCGAGAATAGTCCAGCCGCCTGCCCTCTCTCGTGAGCAAAAAAGCAAATGCCCGGTGGCACAGCGAAGAAATGAGACTCCTGG
Source organism: Poeciliopsis paucimaculata (assembly GCA_903067055.1). Lineage (NCBI taxonomy): Eukaryota > Metazoa > Chordata > Actinopteri > Cyprinodontiformes > Poeciliidae > Poeciliopsis > Poeciliopsis paucimaculata. The sequence continues at coordinate 10,228 of CAEGAD010054820.1, forward strand.
ATGTTGAGGAGGCACATGCTCCTTATTCACATTCATAGCAGCGGGACCCCAGGGGTCTTCCTCCAACCCGTTTATCTCCTTGGTGTCAGGGCCACAGGCTTCCCCATAGTCAGCACAACCTCAGGTCAAAAAAAAAGCACAAAAAAAAAAACAAACAAGCAAGCAAGGCAAGGCCACGACCAACATGTTGTTGACAACTTTCCCTAACGATTTGCAGATGTAACTGTTAAAAATAAAATAAAACAGAAACAACAGGCCAGTATCAAACTGCCTAATTAGTTTTACAGCCCATAGTCGCCATTACTATTTCTTGGCCAAGTTATATAGCAAACCAGATTCAGATATTTATTCATGTCTCAACTAAATGGGCAATTATTTTTTACAGTAAGTCACAATAAAAAAAACAAAAAAACAACACCAACAATTAATATTTAACTAGAAGGCGTGGCACTAAACTCCACTGCTTCAATGGGAAGGGAAGTTAAAAAAACAAAAAACAAAATGTGTCGATCAAAAACATATGAAGAGCTGGTAAGACTGAAAGAGTAACAATAAATAATCCAATAAACACAATCCTTCAATTTCAAGTATTTAACTTCTATGGAAAATATTTGTTAAAACTGTCATCATGTCATGACAGCATAACATGAGACAGATAATCTGTGAAAAGATCCCTGCCAATCAATCTCAAGAACAAGCCACTAAATGTGCCAACGGCGGAGAGACAACTCAACGATACAAGAAAAACATTTATCCACCTCTATTGGTGGCCATGGTAACTAGACTTGGCATTTATAACAGGATCTGCTAAAGGGGAGAAGCTGATTGACAGCGCTAAGACCCGCCTCCTGCCTCTGATTGGTCGTTACTAGATAGCACTGCGAGAAAGCAGACTGTCTCCTACCATATTGTCACGACATGGTGACATTTTCAACAAGTATGTAAAATTAAATACATACAAATGAGTTTCAATGATGGTTTGTTGCTTGTACACCATTGCTTTTCTGGTAAATGTGCTATGTTGTACACAGAGACAAAAAAAGGGTTCAACAAATTTCACCGTGTCATACATTATGTCCAAAAAGTTCAAAGGAATTACTCCCAACAAGACTACTTTTTTCAAAGTATTGACCTCATTAACACTTTCCCTATATCCATATAGTTCTTATCAGACATTTGCATCCTTAAGTGCATTAGAATTCAGTCTAGCATTTCCAAAACGCTGTGATCATGTCTTAATTTTTTTTATGACTTCTTCAGAAAAAGGCATAATACGCAGCATCTGATGATACAAAGCGAGGAACTGCTGCTCAGCATGGAGATCAGCAAATCTGCAGGGAGTTATCCAGCCGACAGCTAAATGCTACTTGCCTCAGGTGCTCCATCTTATTGGCAAGTGTATCTAGAACTTCATTTATATTCATCTTAACGGCAGACATGAAAAACATATGATATTTTCCAGCGCGGAGGCATAAAATGTCAAACCAATAAACACCTCAATAAAACAAATGAGTACACCAACGTAGCGATCGATGCATGTAGTTTACCAACATTTGCTCTGCCTGGTAGATTTAAGTGGAACAAGCATGTTCTCTCCATAAAGTACAGCCACACAGCTTCACAGTGGCAGTATGGAGGTTCTGTGGGTGCTCTGGAAAACCATAGGCTTGTGATTTTTAGTTTCTGCAACCTATTAAAGTATTCTTTTTGCAAAAGGATAGCAAAAAAAAAAAAAAAAAAGATCCAAACATCTGGTTATTCTAAAGCTCTCATGCAGGGAAATGAACAATCATTGTGTCAAACAATTTAAACTTTTGGTGTTTGGTGGTGTGTGCTCCATTTTTTCAGCTGGACACAATCCAATATTTAATGCTTAACAGAAACACAACAAAATCCTTCTCAGCTCATTAAGTCTCAGCAGAGAATCAAACCAAACCAGCACAGCAAAAAGCCATTGGCTTTGGCCTTCGTCAACAGCTCCGCAACGGTTCTTACTTTGAGACATCTTCTGGATCCACCATCGGAACAGTTGCTTAACATAACCTACCTTTGATGAGTTGGCCGATTCCCCAGGCTGCTTGAAGGGATCATCAGCTTGCCTGTAGCGATCGCCTCAGTCTCCATCGTCGATCTATTTCTGGCTCCAGACGCCATTTTTTCTCCTCAGATGTCTTAGGGACGCCAGCAGGTCCATTTCTTGTCTGCTGCTCTGTTTACACAAAAAATGCCTTCCATAACTTCTTCAGGGAGAAATTCAAACAACTTAAAAAAAAGTTTCTGACAAATAACGTACCAAAAAAATAATAAAATGCAGCGATACTAGACCTTGATACTTGGGTTAAGGAGATTTTTTTTTTAAACTGTGTTCCAAAGTTGATGAATATAAGCAGGGGTGCCTGTAGGATAATATCAGACGCTGCGCACAAAATCAAATCGAATTTTATTTGTATAAGACTTTTCAGCAACAAAGCAGTTCAAAGTCCTCTACATCATAAGAAATACAAAAATCAACAACTGAAACAAAATTATCACTGTACCTGACCACATCAGCCCAATTACATCCCCAACACCCACCACGTGTGGCACATTAACCAGCGCAAACCTAACTCACACAAATATGCCAGAAGAAAGCCATATCCATGGCCCACAAAAGAAGTGGATCTGATCCACACAAGGCCCAACGCAGGCAAAATGCAAAACTCTCACACGCTTATTTGCCTGAGTAGTCTACTTTAAAAAAATAAATAAATAAATTACACTAAATAATAAAGACAGGAAAGCAAGCCCTACCTACATGATCCACAGGAAGAGGAGGATTCCCAGTTTCAGGTGTTGTCTCTGAGACATCAAGAGGAGCTGGAGTAGGAGGTCAAGCTACAACGTTCTGGCAAACATTGTTTGCTTAATTTCTGCTCTGGTAGAAACAAACGTTTCCATCAGGTTTAACTGAACTCTCCTGAACTCTCTTAGCTCAGGAAGAGGGCGGCAGCTGTCACAGAGGATCCACGGTGGAGAAGCGATGGGGATGTCCCTCTCATCAGTTCCAAAAACCACGATTAAAAAATAAAATTAATTAATGAACTTAACAACTTGTAAAAGCTCATGCCGCGTCCTCTCGATACCTCTTAAGACTCCGGCGGGGTTAAAAGTGGCTTATTCATTTTTACCTAGCTTCACGGCTACATTTAGCTTTCAGAACGCCAAGCGGCCAAAAGTAAATTGACCGATAGCATCAGGGGCGCAACTACGTACTTTCTGAGGTGTATGCGAACATGTCATCAAGCTAATTTTCTATAAGCAGCTTTAAAAATCTTGTACATTACATTAAATTACCAAGGCACATTAAAACAAACATTAAGTCCTTTTTTGAGACATTGTTTTGCTTACTTAACTTCTGACAGCAGCTTTGGATATTTGGACGCTCTGCACAGCAGCTCATGTTACCGGTGAAGCGTGCGGTACCTACCGCGGCCACCAGGGGCCTCCAAGAGCAATTTATTTATTTTCTTTTTATCAATAAAATAATAATTTCTGCATACATTATCAAATAGATATTATTGTAAAAAAACAGATCACTTCATCGTGAAATTGTGTGTTTTTGATATTATAATGATATAAAGATGATTACTA
>CAEGAD010054835.1:0-2500 GCA_903067055.1 Poeciliopsis paucimaculata
TTAGTTTAGTTCTTAGTTTGGTTTAGTTCTTAGTTTAGTTCTTAGTTTAGTTTAGTTCTTAGTTTAGTTCTTAGTTTAGTTTAGTTTAGTTCTTAGTTTAGTTTAGTTCTTAGTTTAGTTCTTAGTTTAGTTTAGTTCTTAGTTTAGTTTAGTTCTTAGTTTAGTCCTTAGTTTAGTTTAGTTTAGTTCTGAGTTCTGTTTTGATGACTGCGCGCTCCCGCGGCTGCGCGCGGCTCCGCGGCTGCCTCTCTCTTTGAAGCCCGCTCTTCTTCTCGGCTCGGTCCGGTTCGGTTCGGCGCGCCTGTGACTGCGGGGTTCCGCTGCGGGGACGAACCCGCACATGTCGTGAAGAGCAGAACCAGGAAGTTCGGAGTCCGGATCCGGTTCTGACCCGGACTGTGCGGGGAGTTTGGCGGTGTTTGCGTGGCAGAGGTTCTGGAGCTGCTGCGGTTCGGAGTTGGTCCGGACCGGGATAACGTTGTGTTTCTGGTCCCGGTCAGCAGGAACCACCAGGAATGATTCACCGACCGGGATTCTGCCTCCTGTAGAACCGAACCCAGTCTGTCCCTGCGTGGTTCCGCTGCGGTTCGGCTGGTTCTCTCTGTGGATCATGGCTTTTCTGATCAAGAAGAAAAGGTTCAAGTTCCAGGTCCACTTCGTCCTGGAGGAGCTGACCGCGGTTCCGTTCGTCAACGGGGTTCTGTTCTGCAAAGTTCGGCTGGTGGACGGGGGAGACTTCAGCATCTCCTCCTCCAGGTGAGTCCGACTGGTTCCTGACTGGTTCCCAGTCAAACCGCTGACTCGACCCAGTTCCTGCTGACTGTTTGTTGTCGGTTCGGTTCGGTTCGGTTCGGTTCCGGGTGGCTCGGCGGCCATAAAACCTGCGACCTTTAGTTGATTCTCCTCACACACCTGAGAGCCGGTTTATGTTTCAGACGTAAAGAACGTTCTCTTACAGGAAGAATCAGAGTCTTTATTCAGAACCTTTTCCTCCCAAACCGATTTCAAACCGATTTCTGTTCATTTAGGTGATTTTTCTATGAACTGTTATGACTCTCATTTCTTCTCACGATTGATTGATTATTCCAACAATTAAGCAATTATTCTGCCAATACATTTTCCACAATTATTCTGATGATTAATTGAATATTGTAACAAATAATCTGATAAATTGATAAAGTGTTTAATCCTCTTTTATTTTATATACATTAAAAGATGCAAATAAACATTCAAATGATTTTTAAATAAGAAAATCAACATTTCATTTATTTTAGCGAAGGTTTGATCACCTACAAACGTTCTGACATCAAACTGACTGTTCAGTTAGCGATTAATCGATTAGTTGATGATTATTTCATAAATCAATTAATCACGATTAAACCGATTAATCGTTTCAGCCCAATCTTCTTCTTTTTGACCTCTGGAAAAAGGTCAAACCTTAAATATCCTGCCGGTTTCCAGCCTGTTAAAGGAAACAGGAAGTTTAGCAAAAGACATCAGAACCAGAAATAAAAGCCGATGATCAGAGGCAGAAATGCACCGATCTGGCCGATACCAGCCGACACCAATATCTGGTTCCTTTGACCGAGTCCAGTTTCAACCAGTTAATTTCAATAAAAATATGGATAAAGTTCTGCAGCTTTTCCTCTGGATCTCAAAATAAACGTGAGAGGAGACGTTGACTCAGCAGAACCCGGTTCTGTTCCAGCCTGAACCCGGTTCTGTTCCAGCCTGAACCCGGTTCTGTTCCAGCCTGACTCATTCCTCCCAGCAGCACCGGTCTGGACTCATGACTTCATCTGCTCTCTGTTTGTTGATCTTTGAATCTCCAGAAAAACTTGCTGAATTGTTTTGTTAGCAATTAGCCGTTAGCAGTTAGCTTTGCTCCAGCCTGATCAGTTCCTGCTAAGCGCCACACCTGGAGTCATCTGTCAGTGTGGAACATGAAGAGGAGCCGCCACAGTTAGACTGAAAATAGAGAAGTGCAGGAAGATCCTAATCCTGCAGATTTTAACTCCTCTTCTGATTTATTTGTTGTTTTTTAAGGTCACAGATCAAACAGAGATCATAATTTTAAAGATTTGGTGATTGATTTGTGATTATATTTAAAAACAACAACAAAAATCTACCAGAAACATCAGGCGGTTTTGCTTCGGAAATGAGTTTCCAGTTCCACTGCACCATGTAATCATGGGCTGGTCTTGTTTTTACACGCGCAATTCTGAGTTCCGCCTTAAATATTCTCCTTTGCTTTGCAGCCAATAAACTTTTATTAGGTTAGATTCAAAACAAGCAGCAATGAGACACTTTGCTCTCAACATAAATGCTAAAACTCTGATGTTTATCTTTCATTGGGTTCATGTTCTGCTGACACATTTACAGCTTTTCCAACAGAAAACAACAAAAAAATCAAAACAGTTTCATGTGGATAAGCAGCTAGCAGAGGCTACACGTTACATAACATCATGAAACTGTTTTCATTTTAAATTATAGAAAAAGG
>CAEGAD010054835.1:7500-37555 GCA_903067055.1 Poeciliopsis paucimaculata
CCCAGCTTTTAACTGTATGTCTCTTTTAATGAGTGATTATGGCCATGCTGTTGTAACGCGTCACACAGGGACGCAACGATTCAACATTATCTCTATCACGATATTTACCGAAAAATTGATCCAAATCGATTTATTAGTGCAAATTTGAAAACATAATTATTCTTCCAAACTTGAAAACAATGTGACAAATCTTTCAGGTGTAATAAAAAGCATAAAACAAACACGTGCCTAACTACTTTTTTTCAAGTAAACGTGCTACAGCGTGACGGGAGTCGTGGTTTTCACAAATTGCAAATATTTCCAGACAGTTTATGAGGAAATGATGTGGCAGCTTTCTTTTTCTGCCAGCTGACCACCAGTGCTCAGCAACAAGTGAGGGAGGGGGGAAGTGGATTCCTACACTTCCTTCTCTGGCACCTGAATGAAAGGACTTTAAGCTATTGATGGCTTAATGGGAACTTTCAAAGACGTAACTTTTTACAGCCTTAGCATGTAGCCTGATACCTTCCCAAGGGGCAATATATTATGTAATGTTCACATTGGTGAGCTCTGGAAATTTCTGAAGGCAAATGAAATGCATTGGCTTTAGTTCAGGTGTATTGGAGTAAAGGGGGTTGAATTCAAAAGCATGCCACACTATTCAGCTTTTGTTTTTTCTTCTTCTTCATCTTTTCTTGCATTTTATTTGCAGTTTGCATCCCAGATGATTCCCTGATGCACACCCTTCACTCAGCCTGTTAGCACAGGCTAGCAGTCATGTTGTGCTGCCCTCTTTTCCGTTGTCGGCTGAAGGATTAAACGTCACTCTTTGGGGATCGACATACTTGGCTGTTACCTTATAACCTAGCCTTGTTTCAAACTCCTCCACGTCTTTCTCCCGGACCCATCTGTGTTTGTTGATGTTCGTGAACCTTTTTGTTCATTAGTGTTCCCTAACAAACTTTTGAGGCCTTCAAAAAGCGGCTGCATTTACAGCGACATTTAACACTTTACCAAGTATGGCAAAGTCTCAAGGCAGTTTGTATTAGAGGCTGATTACCAAATGCACAATGCATTCATTTTTATCTGTAAACTAATATATATATATATATACATATATCTAAAGGTTTGCATGTTCTCACCAGGTACTATGACTTCCTCCTACATTCTAAAAACAAGACATGTCTCTCTAAATGTTGTCTGACCCATGTTGGACTGGAGACCTGTCCATGGTGAGCCCCACTTCTTACCCATTAGCTGCGTTCCAAATGTGTGTAAAACTTTGTCAATATTCCGCTAATGTGGGAATATTGTCAATATTGGAATATTGACAGTTGCCATGTTTACATCAAATAAGAAACCCAATCAAAATCACAAGTGAATAAGTTTGTCCAAGTGATAAAAAAAGAAAAAACATCCAGCGGCATTATCCTCCTGCCACTTCCTGTCGTCTTCTTCTTCTTTGTAGTTTTCTCCTGTAGTAACATCCGGTTGTTGATCATGTGACTCTTGTGATGCGGAAAGAAAACAATCCTCTCTAATCCAGCTTGCGAAAATACACTAATTTCAATACAGAAACTTTTTTATCGACAAACATAAGTTTTTTTTGTTTATTTGTTTTTTCAACTGCCATGTTTCCATTGAGCAAATATAGTTTTCGTAAATCCAATTAGACGGTCAATTGAAACCCAGGTATTGATTGCTGGACATGAGCAGCAGATGATGGATGTAGCATTTCTCTTCCCCTTGCAGCACTTTGTTAGTTAAACAAGCAAATTCTGATGTAAGAGGTTTTCTGACCAGAACTGTTTAGTTAGTACAAACTGATCCCATCAAAAAAAACCCAAAAAAAAACAACAAAAAACTGGCCTTTTGAAAATGTCTGAAGTAAAAAAAATCAAAAGAAACAAATTTTTCTAACCAGAAGCCTCCATTTAGGACCAGAAATTATTTCTTTTCTTTTCTTCTCACTTTTTGCCCTGTTGTCTGGAATTGACACTGTTGTCAAAATACCAAACCTTTTAACTTTTAACAGACGTTTAAAAAAAAAAAAAAAAAAAAACCTCTGTTTTAGTGGTTGACTTTGACTTTGAGCGTTTAAACACGTAAACCCGCTTACAAGAACAGTGTTGTCTTTCTTTATGGACGCTGCTTCGCTGACAGACTCTGTGCTGAACGTAAAACAGGAAAAACTTCAAAGCGGAACTTTGTGAGCGTTTAGAGCAGCCGATCAGGGCCAAATAAAGTCTGACCTTTAACTGAGGCTCTGCGACTCTAAGCAGATGAATAAAAGTGGAGGTCAGAGCGATAAGGATTAAGTAACCGGGTTAGAGACCACTTGTTGACACATCGTATTAAACAGTGGAAGAGGAGGCAGATGAGACTTTAAGTAGGCCATGTTTGCCTCTCTCTCTTTCTCTCTCTCTCTCTCTCTCTCTCTCCCGCTCTCTTTTTTTTAAATCTACATTTCTGAGAAGACTTTCCAGAATTTGTCATTGATTTTTCCACGCAGGTTCCCTTCACGGCTGACCTGTGCTGAAGCATGAAAAGCTCCGTGTGTGATCTGTGACTGTGTGAGTCAGTGGGGTGTCTCGATATGGGCCGGCGGCTCTGCTACCGACTCCTCTCCTCCTGCCTCTGCAGCTCCACGCCGGCGCGCGGTGGGGTTGGGCGGGGGGACTTTCCACACCCGCACACACCTCGCAGCTCCGGCTTCTTGCCGTCGATTAATGGCAGCATCCAGAAGTGTATTACAACCCGGGCACTCTTGGACATCCCCCGTCCGTCATCTAAGCATGCAAGAAGAAACAAAATAGAAGGTGTGGGAAAAGAGTGGGGGTGCGTCTGGTGTATTTGGACGGTTGTTTTCACTACTTGTTAAGAAGAAAAAGAAGAAGAAGAAGAAGAAAACGCAGTTTTTATTGCAGCTTTTCCAGTTGATGAGTCCTGCATTAATCACAGCCTTGTGTTGTTGTTGCTTCTTCTTCTTTTTGTTCTTCTTGCCCCTCCGACAAAGTCTAGAGTTTCACCCTGTGAAAAGTGTGCAAATTAAAGCCTGTTACCCCCCTCCCACTCCACCTCCCCTTCTCTCACCCCCCACCTCCCTGTGTTCCCTTTGACGTTTTTCAGGGTGATCTCTCTCTAAACACCGCAAATCCCGACCTGTGATACCTGATGCCCACAAGTGCTTTTTGGCACCTGTTTAACTGGTGCTTTTGCAGTCTGCAGATTGCTTTTTTTTTTTTTTTTTTTGGTTCCCCACATTACTCCTTCTCCTGCTGCAGGTGGTCTTCCACGGCTTCTCACAGAAAAAAAAAAAAGAGAAAGAAAAAAGAAAAACTTAAACGGACGATCCCCGACTTTCAGGGCCTCGTCAGACTCACGAACCAAGCGCGCGTGGAGTCAGTGTGTGCGTGCGTGCGTGCGTGTGTGTGTGTGTGTGTGTGTGTGTGCGCGTAAATATCAAACGCATATGCGGCGTGGGACAAACGGGCAGGTGTGGAAGTCAGTGATCTTCCTCGTCTGTCCTCTCAGCCCCAGCCAGCCAACGCAGGTGTTCCCCGATGTCGGGCCCCTGCTGTTTGCCAGCTGGAGATGCGACTTAGCAGCAGCAACACAAGAGGAGGAGGAGGAAGAGGAGGAGGGTGGAAATATTGCTGGCTTTGTTGTCTGCCCCCAATTACCACGGAGAATAATTTCTATATTTAGAGAGCCTCGCTGGGGAAAGACAGGGGAGGTGCCGCGCGGAGCTCACCTGTTGCTTTAAAGCCAGGGGCCCCCACTTCTAAAGAGGGTGTTTTGCGCACAGGGGACGGCGTCTGCAACTTCGTGTCGTCTCAATCCTGCAACTATTGATTTCAGGCTCTTTGTTGTTTGTTTTTGACTTAGCAAAATTGCTGTGCGCACAAATTATTAGCTGCATGCATGTTTACGGGGATTACAGAAGGCAGAAGTGTAAGTATAGAGCTATCCACGTGGACGGGTTTTCCAGGCTGTTAATGAGAGTCCACCCAATCAACAGTGTCAATTTCGATGTTCTTTTTTTGTTTGTTTGTTTGTTTTTATGTAGTCAGAAGGAATGTCTCCTTCACGCGCTCTACTTTTGGGTTTTATTCCATTTACTGTGTCAAAAAGCTTGGTAAGATTTTCTTTTCTTCTTCTTCTTCTTTTTTTTTTTTTTTGTAGTGTGTCGTTTGCAAGTGGCAATTACGGCAACACACCTGATTCACTGACAGTCCGCGCTGCTAAGCTGCCAGCTGAGGTGGAAAATATGCTCCTGTTTGCGTCTCCATGGAGACTTTGAGCAGAAAACAGCGACGTGCAGGTGTTGCTGAGCACAAAAAAGTAGCAGCAGAAGAAGAAATTTCTGGGTCAGAAAAATAATCATAAGAAGAAGAAGTCACGCACACGTCGGTGTCTCTGCGAACAAGACAGTGATGTGTTTGCAGTTGATGGTATTGAATGACAGTGGCTGAGTTTCCACATTTAGAAAGTAAATTCGCTCAGTGGAAACATACCAGTTTTGGAGAGGGGCAAAAAGTTTATTTATTTATTTATGTATTTATTTATTAGTTGTTTTTTTAATTATTATTATTATTAGGCTATTATTATTATTATTTTATTTTGTCCATATCGAAATTTGTTTATCGCGATAAAACTGCGATGTTATTTTAAAATTGCCGGTTCCGGAAACCGGAAGTTATCACTGGCACAAACCAGTTTTACTTAACGTTGCTTTCTGTCCTTCTCATACCAGCTCACTTTTACATGTCTACAGCACAACATTCGGACTCAGGTTCCAGTTTAAGAAGCCTAAATAAATAAATGTAAAATTCAAGTAAAAATCAAGTAGTTATGAGAGAACTAAAGAGTGAAACGAACTTGAAATTAGCTTTGCTAATTGTTGTCTACACATATGAATAGTCCCTAATATTGTGCCAATAAATAAAGAAAATACTGCTTGTTGGGGGAATAAAAGGTTTTGTTTCCTCATCGCATTCATAAATGTAATAATCATTTCCCTCTATGGCACTTGCGGTGAAGAAAATATCAGAAAGTTTAGGCATTTAAAGATTAAAAATGGATTTGCTACGTTTCTGCACCACTTTGATTTATTCTGCAGTCAATAGTCATAAGTGAGAGGTGATGCTGAAAGAACTATAACAGAAAATCTCTTAATACCCTTATTGTAGTGTTAACACAATAATAAATTGAATTCAATAAATTCCATTTTATTAAATAGAAGTGGGTCAATACATTTTATTAATTTCTAGCAGACATTTGATCGGACCCCGCTCACCTCACGCCTGCTGACCCAGACTGTGTGGGAGTCTCTGCAGAACTGCCGTTTGGGTTTTCCTCTGGGAAATCTGAGCTTGACAACTAACGTGGTAATTCCCCACTAAATAACATCAGACATCATATGGACCCTCAGCATAATGACGACTCATCCCTACAGGAGATTACGACTTAGCTGGTTGGTTCTAGTAGGACGCACACAGCACGCAATGCCATTTACAAATACAATCTATCGTGGATTTATGTGGTGATAATCACAAATATGATGAGGCCACTTTAAATAAAAAGCAATTATCTTGGAAAAACACACAGCTGTGTGAAATTCTGCTGTTCTGCTTGGTGCTGAGATATCAAGTAGAAGAAGTCCAAAGGTTCGTCGAGTCCAAGTGAATTCAAGAGTTCATTGTTGTAAAACTCGAAGGGTGTTTTCACACCTGATATTCTGCTAGACTCGGCTCGACTGGGGACCAAAATGCAGCATTTGTTACATTTTCAATCAAATTAATTGAAAAGCGGTTCCCCTCCTCGCCTGTGGTGGCACTGCACCAAAAACTACTGAGAGAAACACCATAAAAACCTTTGAAGTAGACACTCAATGCAACTTCTTTCTTCACAAAATGGAAACAAAAATGGAGTAGCGTTAGATTTCTCTTTCGTCTCTTTCGGCCCACAAGCCATTTCTCCCTCCAGGACGAGACGCACATGTTTGTTTTGGTTGTATTTACCCACAATGCCTTGCACTATTGATTCTGGAGTGGTCTCTGACCTACTTGGTGTTCACATATGCATTGGAACTGCACCAGAGTTTTAGGTGGGCCAGAGTTTACTTTTTGGTCCTTATCCGGGTTTGATTGCGCGTTCACACCAACCCAGAATGAACCGACATTTCTAGCCAAACAAACCAGAGTTCCATTAAACGAGCCTAAAAGGACTGGTGTGAATGCACTATAAGTCTAGTTGCAAACCTTTTCTGTCATCAATTTTGTGAGTTAAGGCTGATTCTTTTCCAAGTCACTTGACTAAAAGTCCACAAAAGACTTTGGTTAGAGGTTCACCTTCCAGCAGGACCGTAACAAATACGACCAGAGCTACAATGGAATATGGTTTAGATGAAATCATATTCAAGATGTCCACATCAAACTCTAACTGGCGTCATGTGATTCAAGGGATGAGTTAAGTTCAATGGTATTAGCACAAACCGCTAGACAGATGTGGTAAACCCAAACCGGTGGTAAAACGTGAACTGGTGATGTCTGAAGACTGACGTTGTTGCGGCAATCTTCAACTTACACCTTTGGAGGGTTCCTCTAATGTCCAGAGAGACATTAAAGGAACTAATGGGACATTGATCGTCTTCTGGAACGCCTTACACCACTAACAAGTAACAGATAAAGTCCAGACCAAGAAGAACCTACATAATAAAATTGGAGGCTCCTACTAAGTAAGAGTAATAGATGATCTTCATTGGTTGACTTGAATGGAACCAATACACAGAATCTATCAGATGAACTGATAACTTTACACCGTGACTGAGACTGGATTACCTTATAGTATCCATAGATGTCTTTAATATTTGTGTTAACTGCTGCCATAAACGCTTTAATTTACAGAACAAAAAGCTGCTTTAAAAGCCAAGAAAAATAACTCATGAGCACATGAGCTCACCCCGTGAAGTCAGATTTTTGTTCGTCTTGATGCTTCACTTCAGGTGTAGCAGTCTATTTTGACCATTAGGTAAGCAAAGCCAAAAGGCTCCCTGTCCGGGCTTAACAGCGTTCTACAGGGAGACTGTACTTTGGCACCCTGACTACCGGTGAAAGTGGAAATGTGCTTTGTTGCCCCCCAGTCAGGCGGAAAATTGCAAACCCATTTGTCTTTGTGTGCCAAGACACAGAGGTCAGTAAATGGATTCCTTCAAGACAAGTTTGCAGAATCGAATGTTTTTCCACGGCCTCGCCCTTTCACACCTGCACCTCCTAGGTAAAAAAAAAAAAAAAAGAAAAGAAAAGAAAAAAAAAACAAGGGGAGAAGAAGAGAAAAGAGGGCTTAGAGTGAGAGACTTAAAGGCAGGGGGGGAGAAAAACGATACGAGAGAAGAATTCGCCATGAAATCCTGCACTTCTACTGGCGATTTCAGCTCGTTTGAACCCAAATACGTTTAGCTAACTGTGGCAGATGAAATGCTGGTGTTGGCCACCATCCAGACCCGGGAGAATACCGCTAATTATTTCTGCGTGTGACCGCAGAACATTCTTACAGGCTTAAAACGATGTCTTCCCAGACCTGAAAACACCAACTGCGTGTTTTGAGATAATAACAGCAACATTTCAACGTTTTTTCACCGCTTGATTGACTTCTCGCTCTGGAACAGACTCCGAGCTGTCACCGTTTCTCACGACACTTGTAAACAATTGGAGCATTAGTGCAAAAGGACCAAATATACTCTGAAGGCCAAGCATTTACCAGCGTCACGCAACATTTTTGTGGATCTTGTATGTGAGCATCTGCCAATTGCTAAATGCCAGATTAGTAAGATTCTTCAATTAACATTTTTTTAATAAGTCCTTTTGTCAAGGATTGTTGTCTATACTTTCTTAAAATTCAAACATTTCTAGACATCTCCTTAGTATTTTGTAGGATTGCCTTTGAAACTGTGTCAGACATTTCCAGTATCCTAGAAACATCTTTCAATAGTTTGTTATAACATTCCTGCGTTATCTACTGTAATAAAATCTTTTATCTACAGTTTTGATTAGTTCAGGCAAACTGTGAAGAGAGAAGAGCTGAACTGAACCAGATGCCTGTTGATGTCACTTCAAGGTTTGGAGGCCAACATGGACTGAATGACTTTGTTCACTTCCTGTGTTGCCACTCCAAGACCACAACTCTAGGGAATCATCATCATTGTTCACAACTTCTCCTGTTCACTGATCGGCCTGGTCGAAGGTCTACTGAAATCCATTCAATGGGAAAAAGCCCAAACGGTGACAAAAAATGAGAATCAAGCAGAGTTGTGCAGGAAGGCAACGACCAGGCTAACCACATGAACACGGCCATAAAACCAACCGTTGTACAGACTTGTCAAACGGGCTTTGAATGCGCCCCGAGTACGCATGGACCTCTGTGGAGTGACGTACGCCTGTGTGTTTGAGGTTTATGTTGAGTGATCACTCTCCTCTTATTGTTATCGCTTACGAAATATTTAGTTTCTTCGAGATTGACTCATTGTTTATCTACTTCGAACAAACACCCTTGAACCGTCTGCAGACTATACATTTTGTCACACGTCTCATAACCTGTGTAACCCGATGTCTCCAGTAAGCCTCTCAGGTCATGTGACCAGTCGTTGCTGGTCATGTCGTACGATGAGAAAATCCACGACACAAATCCAAGACTTTGAGCTCTGCAGACTGAAAAGTGCCACATAAATGACGTTTTATTGACTAGTTGCAAGTCTTCAGACAGAAAGTGGGACATAGTAGAGTAGGTGATAGTCAGGGTCAAACGCTGAGACAGAACGTTGAGGTACGTTCAACATTTGACAACTCACACTTAATCCAAACTGAATACTAATTGAGCACACTGTACTGCTTTGTAGCTAGGATCAATTGTAATGTATGTGTGATTGAACTGAAATTATTTTTTTAGGTAAAGTACCTCGAGAGAACATTTGTTGTGAATTGGCACTATAGAAATAAACTGAACTGATCTGGATTACTGGAGCCTGTCTTGAAGCACCATCTACTTTGTTACCTAAACTAAGTAAACCCACAATTTACAAAGTGATTATGTAACAACAGAACAAGAAACTAGCTGTTTACAGCCTCCGATTATAAGAAAACATCACTTTTCGGTCATTTAAATAAAGAACGAGGTTTTTTTTTTTCTAGATTTATATGTTTATGACCCTTCGGCAAACCGACAAATAGGCCCCCTACAGGCCGCTGGATAGAATGCAGCTTGGAGGCACTTTAGCTTTTCTCTCAGGAGTCTTTTTAATTTTAATTTAATTATGAGACAAAATGAGTTTGAATAATTTTGTGTTTGAGTCGCTTTAAACCCGCACGTCTTCAATTTTAAATTTTTGTCGCAGTCAAAGTAAACAGAACTATCAGTTTAGTACAATAAGCTGTACTTCTCTAACACCACGTTGTATAAATCGCAGGGCTACGCCAGAACAAGTCCTGGCGAGTTTTTTTTTTTTCTTTAAGGAATAAAACAGACAACCGAACCAAATACTTCAGTGTGACGCATGTCTTACACTTTACTACAAATACCATGTTATCTTTCTACATGCGTGTTGGGCAACGTGCAAAACACAGCAGCAGGGTGAAAGTGAATTTAACGCCCCCCACCCAAACTGTCAGGATATTCTGTAGCCTCAGATTACAGTGATTGTTTAATTAAAACAGAAGGAACTCTGACTTAGTGGTGTGTGAGCTCACTTGCACTTTGACTGCTCCGCTGTGATCTCTGGGAGTGTTAGCGGGCCGTAATGTTGTGGGGAACATCAAACGGGCTTTGCAGCAGGGCTTAGATCCTCCTCCACAGTAATAACTTTGAGCGCTTCTGGAAGAAGGAAATCCCCTGACCCAGAGAGAGAGAGATAGCGAGAAACATCGCTCCACTACCGAGGCAATGCCAAGGCTGGTGTAGCACAGCAGTCAGCAGACAGCTTTACAGGGCATGTTTAACCAAAGCTGCGTCAGATTTAAATAACCCTAAACGCAAAGATGAAATGTAGTGCAGGTAATCTCAAACAACAGATTTTTAAAAGGCATCCAGTTTGGATGTCCTTTGGTACACATGTAGTTCAGTGATGGGACAGTAAGGGGTTGGATTTGCCAAGAGCTGGCCCATCTAGAACAGACACCAAAAAGTGATGGAGGGTAGAGTGTAGATTGGGCTCAAAACATCCAACCCGACCCGGCACCAGGCTGCAGGCACTGTGTCTGAGCCCGGTCCGACCCAACTACCTTTTAAGGGGCACACAGTGCCATTTAATAGCCCAACCAAGTAACTATGTTGCCTTCAGTTGTTATAAAAATGCTCTATGGGTCAAATATGACTTAAAACAAATTTGACTTTGTAAATGAACGCCTTGAAATTGGGCCTCTGTCTCTTTAAGAAGCTTCTGCTTTTTCCGAAACTCCGCCTTCAGGATGTCATCACAACATGGCTCCTCTATCAGTTCTTCATCAACGTGTTTAGTTCATATATGAGCTCTGCTGATGCTCAGTTCCACCAGGTGTTTGCTTATTGCTGCTGGCTAGTCTGAAGGATCTGAGTGGCAGAGGCGTGAAAGCTACAGTCCCGTGGAGGAGTTCTGAGACCACCATTTCTGTGAGCAGTGTAACTTCTTCTGCTTTTAGCTTTTGCTTAGCGTTCTCCAGCTCCATTTGGTCGCTTGTTGTAACCGCAGGGTGAGTCAACAGGTTACACTATCTACTCCTCTATTTACACTATAATACATAGATTAACACAACTTCATATCGTGTCTTCTCCTTTGTGTAAATAACTGTGGTCTGATCCGGCCTGAGGTTCGAGTCAAGCTCGGGCCACAAGGCTGAACTCCAACGGAGGGACACATCGCAAAATCAAAACAGTTAGCTTCCTCACTGCTAACATTGACAGTCGTCCAATAAACCACAACTTTCACTCTGAGAAGAATGTCAGCAGGAGTAATGACAGCGCCGATATGCCACGGGGTAACATACACCAGCGCCGCTGAGAGCCCGTCACAGTTCACTGACCGGCCTAACAAGAACACACAGATTAGCAGTTGTTGGACACAGAGGGGTTGTGTTGAGGCTCTGGCCTCTACCTCCTCTTCCTCCTGCTCATAGACCATGCATACCTCTTCACGTCCCAGTAACTAATCACCCGACAGATCTGGTCTGCAAGAGAGGAGCTGAGTACACAGGAAATATCATATTCGGGCTTTCTAGAGCTTCACTTGAGCCCTTCAAGATCTTCTCACCCCCCACGCTTTGACCAGGAAGAGGGAATATTGGAGTTTGCGAGAATAAACGCGTTCCTCAAGATCTGGAAGCAGGCAGAGAGAAGGGAGGACTTCTTTGTATGGTTTTAGTATTTATAAATGCAACCTGAATGTTACAGACGCACGGTGAATATTTTTCCTTGCAAACTGAATATTTGCCTTGCAAGATAAAGGTATGGCTTTAATGGCAAAAACCTTCAATAAATATTTAGTTTGAAGCAAAATATTTAGTTGAACTAAAATATTTAGCTACAAACTATTTGCATCTATTTACTACTAACATTATAAAATTAAATATTTAACTTCAAACTAAATACTGAGTTTCTAAATATTTAGTTTCAAGCTAAATGTTTATCTTGCGATCTAAATAGTAAATAGATGTAAAAAGATAGTTTGGAGCTAAATATTTAGTTTCAAGCTAAATTTTTAGCTTCCTATGGAAATAGTTTGGAGCTAAATCGTTAGTTTGTCAAATACATGTTTTGCTTCAAACTAAAAAATGCGTTTTTAAAACTGTGACATTTTTAAATGAATGAATAACGAGGTGGAGAGCTGTGTCAGTTTTACACCAAACCAAGTTACACTCACAGTATGTCACAATACTACTAGATTTACTACTTAAATTATGTTTGTTTCTTTCTGCACATTTCCACTGATATTTTTTTACAGTTCATCTTTTTGTAATAACACGGAGGTCTCCGAGGCTGAAAGGGCTCCTTTCCATCACCCTAATCTTCTAAATGTTGCCACTGATTTTGTTAGTCAAAAGAAGCATATTGGTAAAATAAATAAGAGATTTTTTTTTATCCCTAAATCTCTCAGAGGTAGGATGGATTTTGGGTCGAACTCCCAGAAAGTTCCACGTTTGGCTCATGGCGACATCATCGGCATGTTTTTGTGAAATTTCGTTTGGGCATCAATATGAACGTTTCAGCTCAGTGTCTGCTTATATAACACTTCCCTATTGATACTGAAGACTCAAACCATTTTACACTGGAGCCTCATTCACCTGGTTGCACCCACCAACCAGCACACATCTATCTACCAGTAAGCAGACCAGTAGGTAACTGGTGACTAGTGTTTACCCCTGGAAAAAATAAGGAAAAACACCAAACTGTCTGACTGTATGAATCCTAAACATTTTATTATCTTGAAACCGACTTCAAGTGTGAAACTCAACAACCTTTCGGTTCAAACGAAGTGAAAAATTAACCGAGTCCTCCATCAGGAGAAATGAGCCACGGAGGTTCGTAAACCGTGTCTCAGCCGGCGACTCCCACCCGCCTGGTGGGATCAAAGTATTTCTCCTTGCACATTAGGGGGACACGGGGGGACTCGTTTCCAGCCCTCACGGGGCCACGTCGACGCTCAGCCACACATTCCCCATGTCAGAGGCAAACAAAGGAAGTTTTCTGTAAAGAAGGGAGGCATGCCGTTTCCCTCGCAGGCCTCACCTGCGCTGACCAATCACGGTGGCACCTACAATCCCAGGCCCTGGAGGGAGATCGGCGAGGGTTTATGTTGTCATTGGTGGACGTTTTGCAATCGGGTGTAATACGTCTTGCGGTTAATGTTTATTTTCACAGCGGCTGTCTCGTTCCTGCAGTGTGGCCCCGGAAGATGCAGGTATTCGTTCTGCATTCGGTTTCATTGCTTTTGGTAAGAAGGGAAAAAAAACAAACACGCAACAAACGTAGCAAACAACACTCGTGTAAAGGTTGGTCACAAATTGAGATTGTTACATAATTGGCTGGTTTAGATGGTTAACCTCAGTGGTCAGCTTGTGACTGTTAGATGTAGAAAACATTTTTATTTGAATTGAAAGCGACTGAAAACACTTGGATCTCCTTTTCGATGCCTGCTGTTTGGTGTTACTGAGGTCTGGTAGAGTGTAAGCAGTTTAAGGTTAATTAAAATTATAAAGAAATGAATAACTCAAAGTAATAGATATATTTGGTTGGATTATTTATCTATTTACTTGACTTGGTCACAAGATTATCTGCCTGGAGTTTGAATGGTGCGTTTGATTCATTTTGCCCCAGAATCGACTTCTTGCTGCAGGATTTACTCAGCTGCTGTGCTAAAATTGCAACACTGGTCCAACGCTAACTTTAATTCATCTCACACAACACTACGAAGACGTTCTGTCTGTGTTGATGAACGTTCACTCACCTCAGCATGCAAGATGCTTGTAACTGAAAGAGAAAAGAGTTCTAATAAATACTTTTCCACTAATAGAGCGCCACTCATTAAAAAGGAAACTCTTTCTGCAGACATACTATACCCAATTACGATTCAACAAAACTCAATGAATTCCACACCCTTGACCCCGGTGTAGCATTGACCCCATGCTACAAAATCTTTATTGTGTTGTTTGGAAACGATATGACAGCTCGTCAACAATACTGATTGTTGCTTCCTGGCTCTCTCTCTCAATAAAAAGGGTGTGCTGCTTTGAACTTATTTTTCAGCGACATAGTGCTGCATGGATGGCAAAGTTACTGGTTGCTGCAGCTTTCCTATGGGTGGTTTGCATGCATCCGTCCTGCTTTGGTCCAGATATAGTCGTGTTACAAGACTGAAGCTCCAAGATTGCACAAGAAATGGAGATATCAAGTCAATAAAGCATCAATCTCACGTTGTTTCTTTTGGCAGTTACATACACAAAGACGAGAAAAATATTTCCAGATTCTTTGCGTATGAGCTACGGTAACACATTTCAAATACTTTTCGCCGGCACACATTTCCGCATTCAGACATCTTGACGTGTCTGTAAGAGAGGGAGGCAGAATCTGCTCTTTACTTGAAACGTTAACATCTGATTCTTTTGCACTGCAACATAAATAAAGGCACACAAAATGAGCATTTGTGACATTATTTAATCTAAGGTTTTGTAAAACACTTTTTAAAAACAAACTTTTCCGCTACATCATTTAAAAAAAACAAATAAAAAAAAAATAAAAAAAACAATACCAGACACACAAGGTCAATGTCTGAAAAGTTTCCATCCACAGAAACCTGCACAGGTTCACCCATCAGCGTTGGTTTAAACGTGCCAGACCCCTAGGGGGCAGTGCAGCGCACAGTTAAAACCTGTCAGCCAATCAGATTGCTTCAATACAACCTCAACTTCCTGTTAAGAATTAAACATGGCGTCAGAGGGTTAAATTGTGCTCACTGATACATAAGTTGAACTACCTTCAAACAGCTTATTAGAATATATATCTATATTTATAAATTAATCAAATTGTGCCAAAGCAAGTGTGGATATATTGGCGCTGATTGTAAAGGAGTGTAACCCATCATTAACCCATCTACACAAGCAAATACACAGTTATTTTAAATCTATAATTATTTTCATCAAACAAAGTTTTCATGTGAATGAAAGACCAAAACATTAAAATGTGTCCGTTTTCCCCAATATCTGGCTATATGTGGACTATTTACTCTTTGCTGCCGTTGTTACATAAAGGCTGAGTGGAATTCACCTCTAACAGTTACTGGAGCAAACGTCCAGAAAAGTGCAAAACAGCTGAAACACTGAGCTCCTTTAAATCAAGACTAAAAAACGCAGCTGGTTGCCTTAGAGCCACAACACATGGAATATTAACCAAAACATTTGATGGGTTTTGATGATTTTAGTGTTGGAACTTGACAAAATGTAAAACCTGTTTCTGGTTTTCATAACTGTTGATTATATGATGTTTTTATTGTCTTTTGGTTTTTATTTGGTTGTTTTACTATTTAAAGCACTTTAAGCTGCTGTGTTGCTGAAATGTCCTACTCAAAATAAACTTGATTGACTGACTGATTGATTGATTGAATCAATCAATCAGAGTAAATTTCCCAATCTGAGCTGTGGCCCTGTGTGCTAACCAACACTTAAAACGTTTTGTCGTAAAATAGGCCCGTGGTTGGAACGAGAGAAAATGTGAATTAAAAAAAAAAATTCAAGGCCACCACAAATTTGTCCCCAAGTCAAAAGGCAGATTTATGCAGAAAGAGCGGCGAGATTGTTCAGCACAACATGAAACAGGCCCCTAAGTCTCACAGTCAGCCATCGCAGCTATCTGGAGATAAAGTCAGATTAGCCGGCTTTGAAGAACTGCTGTTTTAAGACCAACAAAGAAGAGTGAAAATACGCTTGGCACAACAGCCAGACCTCACCGTAGATCACACAAGCCCAGCTGCCCCGGCACTGGCAGCCAGGATCTCAGGCTTAATTTGAAAGCGCATCAGATCATTAGCAGAAACATGCCCGTCTCTTTGACCTCCTCACCGCCAGCCTCAGTGCGCGTCACAGCTGAGCCTGTGTGCTCCTTCCTTTCGGGTTCGTTTGAAGCCACCGACATTTCCTCTCCAAGACGCAGCGCCGAGCATTGTCTCCGCCGCTTGCTGTGATGTCGCAGGTCGTAGGAAAGATGAAGGAAAAAGAGCTGATGACAGGGTACTTTCATGTTTCTTATCGCTGCGTCCTATCAGGACGATCTAGATGGGCCAGACAAAGTACCACCAGGTCCCGTAGCTCTGAGCACAGTCTCTTCTGTTTCATCATATCTGCTTGTCTTTGCTCTTTGGGAGAGACGAGAAGTTGGTGGTCTGAGCGTTTGGGCCGAACCACAATGGCAGATAAGTGTCATCTAATTCAGGCTCAGGCATCTTTTGGGTGTTGTGTGGAGCTCCAAACGAGGAGTTGGATGAAAAGGGCAAAAAAGAAATAAAATCTCAACACATGTTGTCTCACTTCTCAGACAGAGATAGAGAACTCATCTCTCTCTAAGTTTTAGTGGAGGCTTAAAAAGGGGGAGCACGTGTGAAGATGCAGGGAGTCTCACCGTCATAAATAAACACAGAAGAGGACAACCTAATGCTGAGCTGACGTTTCTTGTCAGCTGGTCAGATTTTGTCTCAGGAGGTGCGGACTCCCTTGCAGCACACTGCGTCCTCTTCTGGGTTTGTGATAATGATTCAGGATGTCACTAGATGTCTATCGCACATAGTCACAATGATGGTAGCGTGAGTTTGAAGCCGAGATTTTACACTCTTTTCTTTTCAATTTGCAAAAACAACCATGCAAATTCTCTCTCTCTTTTTTTATTCAGGCTGGAGCTGGTGAATTATCCTGGCAGGATAGTTCAAATCGTTGGCAAGGAGGGTCCACCAAGGATATTTGTGAGAAAGAACCTGAGTCACATCTCATGCATGTTCTGGGACTTTGGGAAGAACCCAGACTATCTAACTAAACCCTGCAAGACTCCTTGGAGGTCCTGTGGTCCATGCAGTTTCAAAAAATTAAAATCTGCAAACTTTCCAGCAGCGTGGCAACAATGTTACCGTGCGTCCCTACAAATAACATCAACATCCCTCACACACACACACACACACACCCACGCACACACACACACACACACACACACACACACAGAAAGACTTTGGCCAGGACTGGAACCCGCAACCTTCTGGCTGTCAACTCAAACACAGGAAGCAAACAGATGTGCCATTATGCAACTGTATATCTTTGATAAGGAGAAGTGGAGCCTCCTGCGCAAACAACGAGAGTGCAGAGAGTGGTTTCTGGATGGTAAGTCAACAGCAAAACGATTGTCTTTTCTAGCAGCCGTTGCACAGGCAGTTTTACTTGGTTTAAACATGGAAAAAGGTAGATCTAAGATTAGTTAGATACACATTGTGGAAGACAAGTGAGTTGATCAGTGGGACGCATCAGCAAACAACAGGTTGCACGGCTCATCAGTATCTAACGGATGCGGTTATGTGCAGCATTTCAATGTTTCCTGATTGTGCAGCTAAAGCGTAGCTGAGCAGAGCTTACGTTTTAGTCACAAACATTTCAGATCAAATATCTAAGAACTGGGTGGATAAAGACTTTTACACCACCGTTTCCTTTAGGTGTGAATCACAATGTTCACATGTTACGGAGCTACCTCGATGACGAACCAATGAACTGTTTGACTCTGGTAAAAACCTTCACATTGTTGCTGCATTTCTGCAGCCCTGCCTCAGTACCTGGGTCCTCACGCTGGGCCATTTCCCCCCTTCCTGTTGCTCTGGTGCTCGTCCTTGCATGGGGGCTCCACTGGGAATCCCCAGATTCCCAATAAAGAATAATCTCTTCACACCTCCAACAGTGCTGCCAGGTGTTAGTGTGAAAGAAAAATACACTTTCTCCCACTGATGATGTGTTATTATGTTATTCTATGAATTGCTGTTGTGATTGCTGGTTCTGAACTCGTGGCCCCAGCCTCCTGGTGGTAAATTCAGAACAAGCTCACGGTAAAGAACCTGTTTCATCATCACATCCTGCCTCAGCAGCAGCAGCAGCTTGAAACAGGAGGCGCGACCAGCTCTGATTCTGGTTTCTTCTTCATCTCCGCTCAATTGGTCAGAATCGACTTTGGGACGGCAAAGTCTCGGGTTGTTGGAGCCGATAAGGAGTGACTGCTCTGTTTGTCAGATTGTCTGGGCCCCTGAAGGTCCCAGACAATCTGATGTCCACACACGCTTTCTCCTGCACGCTGACATTTTCTCAGCAGTATGTGGTTACACCCGAAGAAAGGGACATCCTCAGCGTTAAGGCCGCCTCTTTGGGAACTAACCCGAACCTCCCCCTTCCCCTTCAGTGTTGTCGTTCACGACGAAATGTGGCGAAATAAACAATAAGTTCTCAGAATAAAAATTGACAGGAGCTAGTATTTTTTAGATGATAACATATTTGTCAGAGGCAACTTCTAATGTAAGCTTCTGATGGCTGACCTTTGACCCATAAGGTTGTCAGTGACTATTAAAAAGAGGCAAAGAGAGAAGCCCTGGAATACAGAGTTACAGCCTATCGTCAGTCGCACCCTCAGTTGACGGGTTAAAATAAATCATGACAGAGTTTCTTTGACACTCAAAGTCAAAATGACGGACAAGGCAACCTCTCCTCACAGCTGCCAGAGAAAAGCTTGAGGACAAAGGGGAGTCTGAGATAGACCAGCGGTTCTCAAAAACACAGGAAAACACCTGCAGACAGACAACAGGAAGTCTTACATCCTTTTACTGAAGAAGCTGCCATCACAGAGTTCATTGTTTGAGATCGACGTGGCAACTTGGCGCAGCCGTCCGAGGCCCGGTTTCAAGTTGGATCTCGCCGGCAATAAATCAATTGATGACTAAACGGTCACAACCCGGAAGGTTTCAGGCAGAGGCTCGGCGGTGCTCTTTGATTGCAGCCGGGGTCCCTCAGGGAGAAAAGGAAAGACGGCCATTGTTTGTCGTTTTTTTTCTTTTTTTATTATTGTTGTTAGAGAAGATGTAAAAAGGAAGCCAGTGGATTAATGTGAGAGAGGGCCTTGAAAACAGAGAGGACTGCTGCATGAGTGAGAAGCGCATAATGTCAGAAATAATTGGTCTGCCCTGAGAAACAAGCAGGCGAGCTCTGATTTGATTCCCTCTTGTCCGGCTCAGGTTACTTCCTGTCTGCTTAAAGTGTGTTTGGCATGACAACAAAGTTCAGGTCTAAATAAATGTCATTAATTATCTTTTATCCCCCCACCTTTTTTTTTTTTTCAAATTTTAATTTAAGTCTGTCCAAGAAATGCTGCAAGTTGTCGTAATTTGCTTCAATTTGTGTTTTTTTGACATGATGGTAGGAGAACCATATCACTCATCAGCGTTGTTGCACCTTTTGCTGACCTAGTTTCAAGGTTTACCACAAAGCTGGTGGAAAAAAGTGACAAAACGCTAAAACAGAGTGTTTCAAGTCATACAAATATCACATCAGAGTCAACTCAGCAGCAATTTTCACTGGTTACTGACCGGGTTGGGGGCATGCACAGGTAGACTGTTTTTCCTCTGGACAAAAAAAGTGACCTTCTGAAATTTTTTTCTTTTTTTGTTTTCTTTCTTTTTTGCAGTGTTGCACATGACCTCTGCTAAATCTCACACCATAAAGCGTCTGTGCACGGAGAATATTCACCAACTTAGTGCTCACTACGTTTAAACTAATTGTAGATTTGTTGTTGTTTCAACATCTTCCGCCGTCTGCAGACATTGTTTTTTGTTTTTTATTTCTTCCTGAATGCTGGACATTTACACTTAAAAAAAAAAAAAAAAGAAATAAAATAAGACTAATTATCATTCTAATCCGATGTCTTCCCTCTTATCCCGTCTCCTTTCATGCTCCATCCAGCTCCGGTCATCTGTCCGTGGCTGCTGGCTCCGTGCTGAGACGTCGGCAGTGGCCCTTATCCTGGATTTTCCTCTGTCTGTTGCTCCTGGCCTGGAAGCATGTCCAGTCGTCCCGTCATTCTGTCAGCGCCGCTGTCTCCCTCGGCCTTCAGATTGCAAAAAAAAGAAAAAAACGCCAAAGAGGCCGCCGGGAAAAGTGGCCCGCTCCCGTCTCTCGGGACTTATGTCAAAAATGTTTCAGTCCTCAGGTAATTTGCTACAGTATGGGATCCTTTCGCCGTTTACTTCAAAGAACCTTTACGAAGAAAAAAGAAAGAGGGAGAAAAACGGAGAAAGAGCGAGAAATGAAAGGGAAGCGGGAAAAAAAAAAAAAGATATTTAGTTGTGGGTAGTGACAGATCTACATTCTTGAGTATTGACATGTGATCTGAGCGAGGAGTCCTCCTCCATTGGGGATGCTGTCCGAGGCTGCAGAGGTTTTTGCACATTGCTGATAAAATAAATAATAAAAGGAAAGGAAAGGAAAGAAAAGCAGCGAGCGCTCGGGCCGGCTTCCAGAAAACAGCAAAGTCAAACAAATTGACTCAACTCCAAAAGAATGCACAGTCACTCCTGCACAGACAGCCTGGCAGATAACACACCAGACTGCAGAGTTCAAGGCTCAACGTGTATATAAAAAAAAGACACCACATAGTCCAATATATTTTTAGCATTTTCTTGTTCCTTTTGGGGAAAAAGGGGGTCACGTTATCTTGACGCACACCAGCCACAAATGATCCAGTCATCAGTGTGTCATCATTTAAAGGTGACTTGATGGATTTACCGCATCCTGCAATGAACACCGAGAATCTTTCACACCTCTAGTTGAGCTCAATATGTTTTTAATCTAACACGTCGTTTGCACGCAGTTGCTGACAATTGCGGTAGCTTGTATTAAAAAAAACTATTAGACATTAAAAAAGGAGTTGTTTTAGAGTTGTTCTTTAAATAAAAGATAGTTGTGTATTTTCCTTGCACATGGTGCCAACTTATAGCATAGTCAACTAACTGTTAACTTCAGCTGTTAAAAAAATGCAGTTCATATCAAACATGACCTAAAAGAAACTTTACTTTGTAGTTTAGCATCTTGAAATTGGGTCTCTGTCTCTTTAAGAAGCTCCTGCTCTATCTGAAGCTCCGCCTTCAGGAAGTCATCACAACATGGCTCCTCTTTAGTAACTTTTTTTTTTACCAGCGTTGGAGATTAAAGTATTTCTCAAACATGCATGAAAGAATCAAGGCAATACTCCAGATGTGATTATAACATCATGTAACGGTCACAAAACTTGATTTCACATTTTAATCAAAGTTATTCATAGCACAAGAGAATTGCTCTACATAAAAATACTAATTTGATGTGACTGAAGGAGGGGAACATATATGTAAAACAAAAGGTCAATTTGCTGAAAGGTAACATAAAATGTCACAGCCTCTTTTCATATTTCAAAGACTGAATGAAGTATTTCCCTCTGAAAAGTATTCATCACCCTGTCATGAATAAATTGATGACTTGGTTAGCGTACAGCACCTCCGCTCTTCCAGTGACAGGTGGAGATGAATATACACGAGCCTCCAGAGACACATAGAGACGGTTACAAAGTCGGCCTTCCATCACCTGCAGAATATCTCCATGGGGCGACTGCAGCCGATCCAGAATGCTGCTGCTGCTCATGTTCTCACTAAAACTAGGAAAACAGAGCGTCAAATTTCTGAGCACACATAAAATCCGTTAGGAAGGGGTGAACTAAGCGCCACATAAGAATACGGCTTCTGCTTTTTACAAGCCCCTGCTGCCAGATCTCTTGTGCCACTGAGAGAGCCGATGTGATAAACCTAAAGAGAAATGACCTGCAATAAGACATGACAACACAAGCCAATGTCCCAGTGAGCCAGAAGCCTGCTCAAAGAAAGAACGCACGCTGTTTACCGCGTATGCTGTGGAGGACTGCAAGTGTGTACATGTGAGATGGACGGAGCTGACACCAGCATTGTCTCTGCATTTAGATTTGCGAAATGCACCAACATGCAGGAATCCAAAGACTCTCAGTAGGCCATGACGTGACACCCCAAGACATCTTCACAGCCCGACACCTTTAAATCAGGAATGCACGCAAGCGAAAGGAAGAAAGGAAGGGGGAGAAAAAAGAGAAGAAGAAGAAGCAATGATTAAAGAGGGTGACAGGATCAGCTCTATTCTCCTGAGAAAATGCCAGGGAGTTTTCAGCCACTGTTAGGTCACTCCGAGTCGTCATTTCTTTC
Source organism: Poeciliopsis paucimaculata (assembly GCA_903067055.1). Lineage (NCBI taxonomy): Eukaryota > Metazoa > Chordata > Actinopteri > Cyprinodontiformes > Poeciliidae > Poeciliopsis > Poeciliopsis paucimaculata. Next base: position 29,264 of record CAEGAD010054835.1, read on the forward strand.
CCTATTAATTATGCGCCGAGCTGCAGGAAACTTCCTCTTCTTGCCGAACGACCTTCTCTGCTTTCAGGAGTGGTCAAAAACACACAGCGTGGAGAAGAGGGCTTCCCGTGACGTGCCGGCCCGCTTATGTCCCTGACAAAGAACAATGGCCTCCTCACAACCGAAATGCCCCAAAGAAAGTTCCTCGAGGGCCGCAAAGAGGGCAACAAAAAAAAAAAAAGAAAGAAAAAGTAACAATTATCCAAAGACATGTTGTGTCACGCGCTAACTTCTGTTTTCTCAGGCCAAATCTTTTGATGCCTCCTTGCTGGAAAAATATTTAGAGCTCGTCAATGGAGATTTAATCTTGAGACACGGGGCCGAGCAGTGAAAGAGTGAGGAATGACGAAGAGGCATGTCGGACTCTTCATCACGGATGGAGTGGCCAGGCGGCGTCCCGCCTGCCCCCGGTTCTGCTGCCCCCCGGTTCTGACCCCTTCACCAGAGATCCAGACCCACAGCGCCGCTGCGGAGCTCATCGGCGTGTCAATGCTGCCCTCTGCTGACCACAGATCAGAATGCATGGTCTCTGAGTGAAATAAAATAAAATAAGACATGACATTATACCATGAAGGTGAGGATAGGGGTTTGGATGAAATAATAAAAAAAAAAAGTCGTATGGATTTTATCCTCAACCTTCTAAGTTTTTATTTTTTTTCCTATTTAGTCTACACCTTATTTTTAATATTAGCTCATCAGCTAAGCAGAAAGATGCGAAATCAGGATTCCAACAGTGGCGCCCCCCAGAGGGGGAAGACGGGAGGCCGTGGCCCACCCAGCGAATCATGTTCAGGAAGGCTTAGAGAGTCATCTTCTCTAATCAAGACATAGATGTAAAAACCCAATAAATAAATGAATGTATAAGATTAAAAATGAAATAAAATGCTCAGACATATGGACAATTCTTCTGGACAAACATGTACATAAGACATATACAGCTCTGGAAAAAATTAAGAGACCACTGCAAAATGATCAGCTTCTAAAATTTGACTTTTTATAGGTATAGGTTTTATAGGTATATGTAAAATGAACATTGTTCTTTTATTCTATGAACTACTGACAACATGTCTCTGAAATTTCAAACAAACATTTAGTGTTTATTTGCAGAAAATGAGAAATGGTCAAAAGATGCAGCGCTTTCGGACCTTAAAATGCAAATAAAACAAGTTCATATTAATTTAGAAGCAACAATGCTTAATGTTTTAACTCAGAGTTCAGAAATCAATATTTGGTGGATTAACCAGGAGGTTCAGTGCAGTGGGCTTTTATTTTTTTCCAGAGCAGAATATGTAATGAAATTTTTATTAATTTTTAACCTTAAAAATATATTCATTTATTGTATACTATGTCTTTTGAAGATGTGTGCCTGATTCTCTTGAGAGAAGGCAGGGGAGTATATATCATATAACTATCTATATGTCATATATAGATAAATACATTTTCTTTTTTTATTTGTTTATTTTTTTACTGGGGGCTCTACTGGACTCCTTTTTGTGGCATTCAACAACACAAGCAATTCCACCACTATTCAGCCTACATTCAGGTTCATACGTGTTTAAATAAACGTACAGAGACGTTTGTCCGCTTTAGATACATAAATGTATTTATTCACAAGGGTAAATAGAAAATATTGGCAGTTTTGTTCATTTTGTACACTATACAGTCAGGGGGAGTCGCTTCCCGCAGTTGCACAGAACTCCCTCTAGGTGGCGCTGCTGTCGCTGAGTCAGGTGTCCGGCCTCTCATCCCATCCAGGGCCTCCAGATGGGTGACAAAGAGTCTGCCGGCGACACCTCCCTGTGTGGGAGGTGCAGCAGGGGCATTAACGACGTTAGCGGGGGGACGTGGAGGCCAAGAGGGCTGGCGTGAGGAAGTGTGGGGGAGATGCTCTTGAGGAAGGAGGCATTAGAGGTGGACAGGGGTGACAGGCTGGGGGGGAAGGCGAAGGGACAGGCAAAAGACGGGAAAGGAGGCGAGGCAGTGAAAGTGGAGAAGGAGGGCGAAAACCAGGGAGAGGGAGGTGGGGAGAGGTAGTCGTGGCACGGTGTGGAGCAGGAGAGAGGCTGGAAGGAGGGATGAGGAGGGAAGAGCAGCCAGGGAGACTCCCCTCTGCCCTCAGAGGTACAAGCTGCCTCCCCGGACACGGCCTCCGGCTCCTTCCAGACGCCGTGGACAGAGTTGAGCGTGGGCTCCCAGCTTGCCGAGTGATGCCTCAGCCCCTCGGTGAGGCTGGTCCTCTGCGTCGGTGGGATCCTGTGCATGTAGCTGTTCAGCCGGGCCATGCACTGCTGGAAGCCTGCGCTCTCACTGCTGACCAGAGGGGCAAATCTGGACTCGGCAGGTCCAAGTTTACCCAAAGCTGCGGGAGTCCGCAAGTCTGCACCAGGAGAAAGCAGAGTGGGAATAAAGAGAAACAGCAACGCACAATCTCAAAGCCCTGCCGTCAAAAACATGAACTGTGAGGAGGTAGTGAACTGTCTGGCACAACTGACCATTGTTCAAGTCCTTCCTATCAGCCCACTTCTTAAGATACTCCACAGCCAAGTCCAGAATCTCTGCTTTCTCTATTTTAGGATTCTGGAGTCGCTGGTATCCACAAGGGGGTGAAGTAAAAAAGGGAAGAAACACAAAAACATCATTGACCTTAAGACTTTTTGCACGGCGCAGTAGGAGCTGAGGTGACGGCTTTGACTTGACTCACGGTATCGGACGTGGAAAGCAACAGCAAACGTCTCAGCTCAGCGAGACTTTGATTTATTCGATCCCTTCTCTTCTTCTCCACAACTGGCTTCAAAATCTAAAAACAGGTAAATTGAAGTTTTCGGGGCTTTACAAAGCAGATAAAGATACTTGCTGTGCCGATAAGCCACTGTGCGTTATCGTAAACGTTATGGAGATCGTTTCGGATCCGAAACTCTGCTTTGTTTTTCGTTTCTCCCTAGAAGGTCAGAAAGGTCAGACGGTCCTTTGAACAAACCTGCAAGAGGACTTCAAGTTGGCAACCCAAGAGCTGGCTTAAAAGTAACAGAGCATCACAAAGATCAAACAATGTTCATGAAATGAGTCAAACACAAAGGAACGTCATCGGAAACAGAAACCTTTTGGTACCAGCCAAAAGAAATAAGCTTCCTACCCTTTTCCTACTCTTCTCGTCTTCAGGAGTTCGTAGCTTCCTGGTCATGTTGTCCAGAGACTCTCTGCAGACGTTTTGGGGAGGGAAGCAGCCCGGATGGCAGCGGCTGCGTATAAGTAGGTTCATGAAGCCTGCTTCTGATTGGCTGGCGGGTGTGAGTGAGGTGGCTTGGGGGAAGACGTTTATTGTGGGCCAAACCTTTTGCTACATTGCAGCTGCAACGGTCAATGTGTTTTATTGAGGTTTTACGTGACTTTAACAAGATAAACAATAGACGATTTTCTACGTTTTCTAGACATTTAAATGTAAAACATAATATCAAACTCCCGTCAAGTCAGTCCTTGGCGTAGAACTGCTTTTGCTGTGATTATGTGTAAGTCAAGTGTAAGAACTCGACCAGTTCTCCTGTCTCTGAAGGGGAAATGTGAGTTACACACACTCCCGCCTGACGAGTGTGTGTAACATTTAATTGAGTAAGTTTTTGAAAACAAATTATTTTTACTACACTGTACTTTTCACTTTTATTTGAGCAATACTGTTGCTGCTCTTACTTGAGTAAACTTTCTGGATCCTCTGCCCACTGAGTCAAAACTAAATCAATTTTAAGTAGAAAGAAACGGAAGTTGTTTCTTTTGCTTCATTATTTCACTATTTTGTAATCGTGTTGTTTTCATTTTGGTCTTTCAGATATCAACATTTCCACACAATTTTACACCGATGATGTCATTTTTAAACATTAGATGACCGACGTTTTGATCAGAACTTCAGCAGCCTTGTTACAAAATATTCTTTCTACTCTTGAGTAATTCCTTCTCTATTTTTACCTTCACTTGTGTAAAATAACATTGAAATAGTGCTACTCTTAATTTTTGGCTACTCTGCCAGGTTTCACCTTCCAGCTGATGTATGGCGTTAGTTTGCTGCCTCGTAGCAGAAGATCTTTGGTGGTTTCTTCTTCTTCTGTTGCTCTTTCAACATTCTTCTACTTCTGTAGAAAATCACACTTGGTTTTATTTGTATTCAAATGCGTGCCACTCTTTCCAGATTTTCATTCATAAGCACCGGTGTGTCATTTTGCCCCGTCTTCACAGCCGTGCACCATTCTTTGCGTGTTCTTTTGACATTAAATCTCAGGAGAATCCGTCAAGGCTCGCGGCAGCAACGTGACACTAAAAACGCTAAAATGTTCCAGGGAGATGAGCGAGTTTTTAAACCACTGTAATTAAAGATGCACAGACATTTTTTTTTTTTTTAACTCAATAGATGACTTTTACCTTCTGATCTACTGACCTGCTGGTCAAAGGGAGACGTCCCCACAGCATAAGGCTGCCGCTGCCGTGTTTCACCACAGGGAAGATAGAATTTGGTATGTGGGACACGAAAAGTTGGGCTTTTGGTTTTATTTGTGACAAACTGCAAATAGGACTGCTTCCCAATCTTACATCAGTTTGGTTGGAAAGTAAGAAAGGAAGGAAGACAGAACAGAAAAAAATAAAAAATCTCAGAAAGATAGAAAGAAAGATGGGTAGCTATAGCCAGATGGATGGATGGATGGATGGATGGATGGATGGATGGATGGATGGATGGATAGATAGATAGATAGATAGATAGATAGATAGATAGATAGATAGATAGATAGATAGATAGATAGATAGATAGATAGATCAAAGCAAAGAAAAATAGAAAGAAAGAAGTTAAAATGCTTAAATAGCATTAATTCGCAGATGACTTATCACTTGTTTGCAAATGATTGCAAATCATCCTGGTTTCTTTTAACACGTCCCTGTGGACGGAGTGGAGAAGTGAGACCCTGGGAACCCGTCTCTCTCCACTCGTGGGAACCGAAATAAAGTGAGAAAGTGAGCGGCCGTGACTGCGTTTTATGACGTGTGAGACAATAAGGCTCCGCTCGCAATCATTCAAATAAATAAATCAAATAAAAGGAAATAAGACACGGAGCGTGGATATCTTTAACGGTCAGCGTGTTTCCGCTCCACACATGAAGACCTTGATTTCTGGGTGGATTCAATCTAAATGTCTGAAACCACGAAGCGGCTCCTGGAGCAAAAGGTCGGAGTGAAACGTGGCAGTGGGCCGCGCGAGGCGGATTGTTACACCTGGGTGTTAAGTGTGCACCTCTTCCCCACAACATGTCTGAACCCCGAGCCTGTTGTTCATGTCTCCGCTTTGCTTCCTTCCCTCCTCCTGCTTCTTCTTCTTCTTGTTCTTGGTGACGCACGCGAGCGGCCCCGGTATTAGACGCAGGCGCTTCATTTCTCCGCGAACAAAAAGCGGATTTCAAACCCATTAGTTTCCACGCGCTGCAGCGCGAGCGCACTTGGAGGTTTGTTTACAGGGAGCTGGTGTGCGCGCGTGTCCCGAACGTTTTAGGGTCTCGCGCCAGCACTTTCGCCCCGCTTTTCACGACGAGTCCAGCGGCTAAACGCGCGACTGTACTCTCTGTATCCGGCGTCCCGCCTCGCTGCCATGGCAACCAGCGGATGGTCTCTGCGCTCTTTGATTTCAAACGCTTGAAAAGACACTTAATCTCCTGATCCGATCATCCCGGTGTTATCACCTCACTGCAGAGGAAGTAGAGAGGAGCTATTATCTCTTTTATTTTATTGTTGTTTTCGTTTATGTTATTGTCAGACCACTAACCAATCTAAATATGATCATTTTCATAAGATAATTTCATAAGGTGGTGTTCTGTTCAATGCATGAACACGAAGAAAAACATTTTTATAAATGCTCTTTTTGTTGTTAAAGGGATCAAAGTTACACAAAGCCCTTCCCACGATTTATTAAATTATAATTTACCCATTGTGTTCGTGTAAAATGTTGATTTTTTTTTTTTTTTTTTTTTTTGCTTCCCTCTCCTGACCAATACTTTTGTCTTATCAGATTATTATTATTTTATCCCTTTGTGCACAAACTAAGCTTAAAGCTAAATTATGCAAATGTGGAGAAGAGAGGAAAATCCTGATATATTTTGGGTTATTTAGTTTCAATAAACTGATTTCAGGTAAGTTGTCAAAAAAGACTGAAAAGCCTTAGTTTTAGGAGTGCACACACTTAAAAATGCAACAAGGCTTTTGCACATTTCTAGCAAGATTTTTTGTTGCCGTTGCTGTTGTCCAGTTGAGTTTAATCAGATTATTTATCATAGTTTCGGTTCATGATGTCACAAAAAGACTCCAAAAAGCTCAGTAGGGGTGTGGATACGCTGTTTAGATGCACCATGACAAAATTCAACTGATTCATTGAGTTATTTGTATTTTGTTAGTTGCTTTATGTTTTATTTACGGCAGACAGCGGATGTTTGTGCGAGGCTCAGAGTTCAGGAGTCAGTCGCCTGATTGGTTTGGATTGTGTTTTTCCCCTTAAATTAAATCCTCATTTCCTTTTGCTTTCTTTATTATTAGTATTTGTTTTACTTAATAACCTTAAAAAAAAAAAAGAAAAAATAGGGAAAGGGATAAGTAAAAATAAGCCAATAGACAGTCTAAAATCAAACGACTGGAAGTATGTCAAAGATTAGGATCCGCACAAAGTAAAACATTTAGATAAATTGATAACAAATTATAACTTTGACAGCCGTCTAAATTAATGTTTTGATTATTTATTCTATGTTGCATGACTTTGTGTTTTTGTGTTTGTATGATGTAAAGCACTTTGAAATGCCTTGCTGCTGAAATGTGCTATACAAATAAAATTAGATTTTTTGATTTGATCTTTTGATTTAACCGGGTAAGGAACCTATTTAAGTCAAGGTGTCTTTTACCAGGGTGACCCACTGAACAGCACACACTCCAGAAACACAATTAAATACATATAGCATTATGTATTCATGCTGGCTGTTGATGTCAGATTGTTTGTTTAAGAATAAGTAAAATTAATGTATGAAAGCAAAAGTGTAAGAAGTATAAATTAAATAAAATGTATTTATTTAATCATTCAATCATTGTTCCTGTCTCTTCTTTGAATGTTTCATCTGTCCACTGCTTAGTAGCATATTGAGTAAAATTCACTCAGAAGTGTAGAAGGTAAAATGTAAAAGGTTTAAAAAGAAATTTGACAAATAATGCACGAACTGGAAAAAGTATAATGTCTAAACTTGAGAAGTGATTCATGAGCTGCAGGTTTTCAGCTGTTTAAGGATGGCTGTGTTGGTTACGAAATACTATTTTTATGTCTGTAAAAATCTTTATGGTTAAACTGGGATTTCGTGCAGGTTCTTTTTTTTTGTTTGTTTGTTTTTCACGCTTAGCAAAAAGGGAGAAAAAATATGAAAGTAGCTGATCTGGAAAAGGAAATGTTGCAGCTTGTAAATACAGCATGGGGTTTTGTAGGAAGTTGTTTTTATTTGCAGTCAAAGTCCCAACTCTAAAGAGAGCAATAGATGAACACTGAATAAAATTATCCTATATGGTTATACTGCTAAAAGAAGAAGAAGAAAAAAGCGACCCAAAGCTAAAATAAATGTAATTATATTTTTACGAAAAGCTGCATTTGTTTTCCATTTGTTATCACTTTGTGAATTGAACTCAATTCAAAAAGTCGTTCGTGCGTAAAACGGGCCCAACCTGAACCATGCGGTCTCTCTTACGGCCTCCGAGTGACGTAGGACGGCTGGAGGGGGGCGTGGCTAACGGCAGAGACCGCAACAGAGAATCAATAAAAGGAACGTTCCGTTCAGTTTCCACGTTGGTTCAGAAAGGGAAACAGGGCGAACACGGAGCATGAAGACCTTATCGACACCCGAGACTCCGGGACACAAATCCAGGAGGAAGGTGAGGAGAACAGGCTGCGGTAGAACTACTGTCATTTAACAACAATAAAACAAAGTACTTTCCTCTCGGTCCTGCAGGCGTCCAAACCCATGATGGAGAAACGCAGACGGGAGCGAATCAACAGCAGCTTGGAGACCTTACGGCTGCTGATGCTGGAGAACACGCAGAACGAGGTGGGTGATTTATTTCAGCTTTAATGTCGGTAAACTAGGGGTTGTTTTGTAGGAGTTCAGTCATCTCGTAGTTTTGGTCGTTTGGTACCAGCCACAAAACAGACGTCGTCTTCTACGACGAGTTTCGTATCGTCCAGGCAACTGATTTGATCTA
>CAEGAD010054839.1:0-28129 GCA_903067055.1 Poeciliopsis paucimaculata
GGCCAGCCTCTGATTGGCCGATGTCGTTAGCTTCTTCAGGCCAGCCTCTGATTGGCCGATGCTGTTAGCTTCAGGCCAGCCTCTGATTGGCCGATGTCGTTAGCTTCTTCAGGCCAGCCTCTGATTGGCCGATGCTGTTAGCTTCAGGCCGGCCTCTGATTGGCCGATGTCGTTAGCTTCTTCAGGCCAGCCTCTGATTGGCTGATGCTGTTAGCTTCAGGCCGGCCTCTGATTGGCTGATGCTGTCTCTGCTGCCTCTTCATAAACTAAACTCTCATCCTGAAGTTTTCTCAGGTCTCACATTAAAAGTTGCTGTAAACACGAACCCAACAGGAGGAGTTTGTGAACCGGCTGCGGCTCTTCACCAACCTGGCAACGCAACGTCTTCCTGCTCAGAACCAAACGGCACCATAACTGGTTCTGGTTCTGCTCATGTCTGACTGCCTCAGAGGACAGGAGTCCTGGGGGACAGATGTGCTGTTGGACCGACATGTCCCCTGACCCTCAGAGGTCAGAGGTCACATCTGCATGGTCTTCATGCAGACTCTGCAGCGGCTGATGTTGCCTGGGTTGTTCCCTGGAAGGATCCAGCTCCTGGGCCTCCTGCAGATACAAACAGAATGAATCAGACCTCAGAGAATGCTGCCACCTGCTGGCCACTAGGGAAACTGCAGGCTGACGGTTTATCTGAACGTTTTATTTAACCTCGGCTCGGTTCTGGAGGTTCTGAGTGTCTCCTGGTCATTTGAGTCCGACTGAAGCTGCTCACCCGTTTTTATGGATTATTAATATTATTTATTCCTAATTTTACCTCAGGTTATTTTTGTCAGTAATATATCTGCACATATATTTTGGTTTTAAATGCTGCTGCCAAGTTTTAGACACTCCAACGTCCAGGTCAGGATTCATTTAGAGAATTTAAGATTATTTTATTGACCTGGAGAAATCTTCATTATGGTGTCACAGAACCTCTGAACAGAACCTGGTAGGTTATAAAATCTGATTTTATTAACTTATCTTGGTTTTTAAACCCTACTGTTAAATGTTTTGTGATTTTATATCTTAAAAACAAAGTTTTACTAACCAACTTATGAAATGCCAGTGTTAGAGATGAATAACTTTCTACTTCATCCGAATGTTAAAGTAACTCCAGGTAGGTCAGATTTACACCTCGATTCATTAGCAGCTGAAGGTTTTGCTTCACAACCTTTGACCTTTTTAACATAAACGGATCATTTGATGGGAGAGGAAACCAACATCTGTCAGATTATTCCTGCTGTAACTCCAACAAGCTTGAGGTGGATGACAGCTGATGATGTCGTGTTAAACCTGTGAGCGTCTCCCTCCCAGCAGGGGGTCGTGTAGCGGTTAGCATGTTGCCAGCAGGTGAATGCAGGTTTACCTGAACATGTTGTCAGGGTCCAGAGCTGCCAGCCAGTAGCTGTACAGGGCGTTGTCGTACTTGCAGGTTCCAGAGCTGCCGCTGCACTCCATGAACGGCATTCCTTGGAAGTTTTCCAGGCAGGATCCGGGAGAAACCAGAGGCTGACCCGAGCCCTCGGCACCGACACCCGTTTCCTGAGCAGAGAAGACGAGAACGCAACGCGCTTTAACAACTTGGATTCAGGTGATTTGAGGCAGAGACGAGTCGAAGCGTTGCAGTTCTAGACTCGGGCGGCTCTGAGGGAAATGACCCACTGACCATCACAAAGGAGAATCCGGTCCAGAGCGACTGCCAGTCCGCAGGGCAGGGCGGGACGGCGCTGGTCTGGCTGTGGATGGCGATCACGTTGGCTTCAGACTCGCACACCGAACACCTGGAACCCAGAAACCAACCTGAACCGGTGGAATCCCTCACCTTATTCTCAGTCTGCTGTTTTCTGCTTCATGAAGCTAAAAATGTTGTTTTCTGATGTTCAGATCTGAAATCAGGAGGTTTTCCTCTAATGCTGACGCTACTTGCTGATCTTGGACTCCAGCGCCGCCTCTGGGTCACTCTGGTTTGTTGGGCTCCTGATGTTGGACAGCCAGTAGGAATAGTCGTTCCTCTCAGCGTATCGACATTCCTCTCCAGTTTCACAGATCAGGAAGGGAGTGGTGCTGAAACGCTGCAGGCAGCTGCCGACCGTTCCTGTAGGGAGAGCGAGGCGGCGGTGAGGCGGCGGCGAGGCGGCAATGAGGCGGCGGCGGTGAGGCCAAAACCAAACCATCAGAACAAAACTAGAACTAGAACTAATAGAATAAAGCCATACTGTTGTCCCAGTGCGGCTCTAGCTCTGCGTTGCAGAAAGCTACGTCTGCTTGGTTGGACATGGAGGCTTATGATCTATATTTCTGAGCTAGGCTGTGACCTCTGTGACCTACCCAGGTCCTGTCCGTGAGCGCGGCTGTAGCCGTTGATGAACAGCAGCGAGTATCCTCTGAATATGAGCGAGGACTGGGCCGGGCAGGCCGGAGCGTCGCTGTCCTGGCTGTGTCTGCTGAACAGGAAGCCGGTCCTCCTGTGCGGAGGCCCGTCGTCCGGGTCGCCTGGCTCACCTGGAGGACCCTTGGCTCCCACCCTGCCATGCTCTCCGTTCGCACCTGGAACCAAGCAGACGGTTGGACTTCATCTGAACTCAACATGTAGAAATTCTGAGCCTCCAGTCGGACCGGGTCAGAAACTAAAGGCAACAGATCGACTCTGTTGACGTTTAACTTGTTGCCATGGTGATTTTAGGAAGAGTCAGATGTTTTCATACCTTTCCGGCCGATTCGTCCTCTCTCTCCATCCTCTCCTCTCGGTCCGTCACGCCCAGGTCTTCCCGTCCAACCCGGTGATCCAGGTGAGCCTTTTGAACCTGGAACAAGGGAAAACGTCACATCAGGAAAGAGCTTCAGGTGTATCAGCAGTAACCATGGCAACATGACTGACCATCAGCTCCCCTCGCTCCAGGGTAACCCGGGAATCCCATCCCTCCCTTTGGACCTGGAGGTCCTGCTTCACCCGGGTCTCCTGGCCACACAGGAAAATACACGTCCTTCCCATTTGGTCCTGCAAGGGGCAGCAGGAGGGGAACGTTAGGGCAGGATTAGGGCAGGACTGGGGCAGGATTAGGGCAGGACTAGGGCAGAATTAGGGCAGGATTAGGGCAACATTGGATTAATCAGAGCCGATCCAACAGCTGGCCCGTCTTAGGTCTCCCTGGTTCCTCTTACCCGGGTTCCCGATTCGTCCTGGTGGTCCACCTGGGCCGGGGTTACCTGGCGGTCCGTTCTCCCCTTCCATACCTGAAACACACACCAGGGGGCGCTCTGAGGTCAGTAAGAATGTAGATTCTATTTAACTTTGACCAAACATCAACGAGTCACAGCTCACAGATCAGATCATGAAATTAGTTTGACCTCATTTCATTCTGAAGCCACATTTCTCCAAGAGATTCTCTACCCAGAATGCATTGCTGTCGTTCTACAGTCCTGCTACCCGACCAAGACAGGCCAGAACCAGCAGCACAGTTAGCAAAACGCAACAACTATGAACTGAAACCACAAATGAAAAGTCAGTTCTTAAGAATTTATTCCTGAAGGTCAAATGAAATGTTTCTGTAACAAACAAGATGCTACGATGTAGCATGCTATCATGTAGCATGCTACTGACGTGGGCTATGAATGCGATTCAGTTTAGCGATTTATGTTAGCTTCTGCTAAATAGCATAATGACATGCTGCTTTTTAACTGTGATCAAAGTGGATCCAAGAACCTTATTTGTGTCGATCTGACAGATTTATGGAATCAGGGTTAGGGTAGGGTATCTTTTTGTTCTCTAAAGTGGCTTCAGACGAGATCAGCTGTGATTTTGTTGCATCATAAACAAACAGGAAGACAACCCGCTCAGCTGGAATCGATCAGGTGGCTCCCATCAGTTCGCGGTTCTTACCGATTTGACCTTTTGGCCCGTTCTGTCCTCTGCAGCCTTTATCTCCAGGATATCCAGGAGGCCCAGAAGGACCCTGAAGGCAAAACAAGTAAATATGACACTTCATTCTAGTTTTTCTCTTAACTTGACCTCTGGGTGGGACTCACAGGAGGTCCATAAGGACCGGGGTCACCAATTGGTCCCTGTCGTCCTGGGAAACCCGGTTCTCCTTTATCGCCTTTATGGCCTTTGTAACCAGGACCTGGCGGACCAGGCGGACCGGGCGAACCCTTAGGGCCTGCACAGGGACATATTTACCATTTTATTTAATCCAGAGATGAATCCAGCTGTTAAACAGACTAAACTCTTCACCTTTCTGTCCTTTAGATCCAGGAAATCCTTTAGATCCCTTCATCCCATCTATGCACTCTCCCCCTTTCTTCCCAGGACATCCAGGAGGTCCTGGGGGGCCCTTAGCGCCTGGGTAACCCGGGTCTCCTGCAGGCCCAGAGGGTCCAGGAGGCCCACAGCTACCTGGCAGGCCCCAATCCCCCACGGGTCCTGGAGGAGGAGGGTGGCAGAGTTACAGCTTCCTTCTGAACCCAGCCCAACCAGAATTAAACCAAAGCCTTACCAGGGGGCCCTGCTTCTCCTGTCGGCCTCTTAGGTCCAAGTACACAAGCTGCAGATAAAGAATTAGATCAGTGAAAGTTCGCAGAGCAACGTTTTGGTTTGTACGTCGATTCACTCTTACAGCCCATGTCTCCTTTCTCTCCGTCAGCCCCGGGAAACCCGTCCCGGCCCTGGATTCCTTTGGGTCCGGGTGGACCCAGCGCTCCAGGAGACCCCTGCCATCCTGGAGACGAAGGTCGGACAGAGGCTTAAAGCTTCATTCACCATGGAACCGCAAAATGGAATTATAACAATAAATCTGGTTAAAGCTTCAGAATGTAACTTAAAAAGTGTCTCCATGTTTCAGTTTGAAAGGTTTGAGTTGCTGCTGCACCAAAAACAACCAATCAGAGCCAGGAGGCGGGGCTTAGAACTGACAATCAACCTGATATATGTGGTGCAAAATGTGCTAATGGTAGAGAAACAACTCAAACTGTTGATCTGCCTGGCCTGATTGTTCACAACAGGCTATGCTAGTTGCAGCTTAGCAAGTAGGGATGAGCAGCGCCACACAAGAGGGTGACTGACAGCACTAAGGTACCTCCTTGTACTGATTGGTTGTTTTCTAATTAGCTCTTGGAGAATGCAGAGGATATTTATTGAAGCTGTTCATAGTTTCAATAAATATGTAAATAAATATTTTTTAAAAGTTAGACTTCAGTGGATTTTCATAAAGTTGTTTTTCAGTAAAACGTTTTGCTGCTGGGATGAAGTATCAAAATTAATATTTCATAAAACTGCAATGGAAACATTAATCTCTAGCTCAGAAGTCACATGACCGACAGCCGGATGTTACTACTGACAGAAACGACGAAGAAGACAACAGGAAGTGGTGGGACTTTTTAATGATTTATCACATGAACATTAATGTGAGACTTTAATCGTTCCTTATTTAATGGAAGCTGCAGGTGAAGCTGCAGGTGAAGCGGCTCTGGCGTACCTAGTTTTCCAGGAGGCCCTGTAGGGCCACAGGTCCCAGGAGGGCCGTCCAAACCTTTCTCACCGGCTCTACCAGGAAAGCCTGCAGACAAAAGAAACGTTTTTGGTCCAGATCTCAAACTGAGAGGAGAAATGACGATGAGACCAATCAGACCTTTGGATCCAGGCGGCCCTTTGGATCCCACAAGTCCACAAGAACCGCAGGGCCCCGGGGGACCAATGTCTCCAGCTGGTCCTCCTGGTCCTTTTGGACCTGAAGGTCCTGGAGGCCCAGGAATCCCCTGTGGGAAAAATAAGAACATGGATGAATGAATGAATCAATGAATGCACAGTGGGTGTTTTTCTGTACCTTCATTCCTTTACAGCCTTTTCCTCCTGGTCCAAAACCTGCTTCTCCTTTAGGTCCCTTATCTCCGGGTTCTCCTGGGCCTCCATCTGAACCAGGGGACCCGTTGGATCCATTTGCACCTTTTTCACCTGGATCGCCTGAAGAAAACATCAGCAGAGCTGAAACTGACGCAGTTTTCCTGGAGTTTGTTTTCATTGCTGGTTTATTTCCTGCTGTGGGATGTTTGGTGGTGGAAACGTTTACCTGGTCTACCGGTGCATCCCTTGTCCCCTGGGGGTCCAGGGCCGCCGCGAGGGCCTCTCTCTCCGTCTCTACCTGGATCTCCAGGACGTCCTGACAGCCAGAGACATAAAACGTTTCGTTACCTTCAATAAAACCAGGGAAACGACCTCCAGTCCGCACAGCGCAGCCAAACGTTTACCTGGCGGCCCCGCCCCTCCAGGTCTTCCATCCCGGCCCGGTGGCCCTCGGTTCCCTGGGCGGCCTCCTTGTCCCTTTTCCCCAGTGAGACCTCTGGGTCCTGATCAAGAACCAGGAAGCAAACAGAGAATTTAGAGTCCAGAAACAAATCATTCATGTATCCGTAAGTTATTATCTCTGAACCCAAAGAGGAATCATCTAGAGGTAGAGATCTAGAGTCAGCACACAGCTTCAGTTATTCCAGGTAGAAACCAGAGATCAGGCTGACCTCTGACCTCACCCTCCAGAACCACATAAAGCCGGTTCCAGAGTGGGCCTTCTAGCAGCTGCAGAACATTTCCAGGACCAGACGACTGAAGTCTCAGGTGGCTTTGATTCCTGCAGAACCCTGATGGTCCAGAACCCTGATGGTTCAGAACCCTGATGGTTCAGAACCCTGATGGTTCAGAACCCTGATGGTTCAGAACCCTGATGGTCCAGATTATTGACTCCCTCATCTGAGTCTGGTGTTTCGTTGCCTCTTGTCCAGCCAGAGAACGGCAGCAAAGCGCCACATGAAGCCTCAGGCTTTCTGGCCCTGAAAAGACTTCATAGTGTTGGATCTCGTTTTGGGATGTAATACTCATTAGAGCCTGTAGAGGGAGTAAACACAGCGCAGCGGCTCAAACACACATGAACTGTATATTCTCAAAAAGCCGATTATTGCTCTTTTCTTCGCCATGGTAACGGTTTCTGCAGAGGTTGATGTGAGTTTGGTCCAGGTACAGGAGAAGCAGCAGGAACCGTCTGCAGCGCATATCAAGGAATCTCCTGACCGTCTCACATCACAACAACCTTGTGCTGCATTTGTGCAGAAGCTGAGAGTTTCCTCGGTTGTTCTGATAAACATCTCTGTGATCTGAAGGAGTCTTCCGACAGCAGCCATTTTGTTGACTTTCGTTTCACTGGCACTGAGCAAGAGGTCTGGAAGCCCTGGTTCATCTTGTCTACCAAAATGACCACAAAGCAAGACAATACAACACCTGGAAATCCAGGGTCTCCGGGATCCCCCGCTGCCACAACGACTGTTGGGGACCCTTTGGGTCCAGTTTCCCCTTTGTCCCCTGGCTCTCCTGGAGGTCCCGGAGAACCTCTTGAACCATCGCGACCTTTCTGACCTGAGAGACGAATGATGGCAGAGACGGTTCAGAGAGAAACAGTTACAAGATGAAACCTGATCCAGCCACTCAAATAAAACCTTTAGGTCCCGGTTCCCCGCTGGGCCCAGGCGCTCCATCGTTTCCCGGACGCCCCATCGGCCCTGGGACACCCATGTCTCCTCTCGGCCCTGAAACACAAACATACAGACATTCAGCTCCTTTCCTTCGTCTTTCAATAAAACTACTGATGCCAAAAACCCAGAACCCGAGAAATCCTCAACTAAAGTCCAAATGTCGGCGCTACAGCCAACGATGCAGCTGGCGTCTCACCTGGGCCCCCAGGGTCTCCAGGATTCCCTCTCCGGCCTTTGGGCCCCTCTTCCCCGGCTGGCCCTGGACCTCCACCGGGTCCCGGTGGTCCTGGTGGCCCTCTGGACCCGGGGGTTCTGGAGCAGTGGGATCCTGGATCTCCCTTCGGACCCGGCGGCCCCGTCGTTCCTGCAGACGGTGCGACACGGTGTACTTAAAGAGACAGAATCCAGCTCCACTTTCATCTGAGCTCGTTTACCTGTGGGTCCAATTGGACCCGCCGGGCCTTGTGATCCTGGAGGTCCTGGAGGTCCGGGGACACAGGGCCCAAGAGGACCCGGGGGACCAGGTTCCCCATCAACACCACGATGACCTGAAGGAGATTTCAGACCAGTTGGGTTTTCCTGCATCCAGCAGCAGAACCAGAACCAGAAGCAGCTCAGGGTTGTAATATATATATATTTTTTTTAATTAAATTTTACTTTTATTTGTGACTGTTTGTCCTGCGTTTCTAACATTTATAAAGTGTATTTCTACATTTATCAGCCTTGGATGAGTGACAAACTGTTGCTGTGGTTTATTATCCTGCAGCAGGTTAAAGCGAAACGTTTTCTTGCTTCAGTTTGAATCTGTTTATTCTGCCACAGAAACAATGAATCAAACTATCCAGTTCATTTCTGCTTCTATCTGCAGAAATGAATTAATCATTTGTTTGCGACTGAAATAACATAAAACTGATAAATTTACTACAATATGCAAATATAAATATTAGTTTTTTCAGGCTGATTTAAACATTTATTTAGAAAATGAGGAGTCAGAGTTCCTAAGTGGGATCATCAGTTTGATGCTGAGCGTCCTGCTACCTTTCGGCCCCGGGCGGCCATCTTGTCCCGCAGGTCCCTGAGGTCCCGGCCGTCCCGGTCCCGGATCGCCTGGAGGTCCGTCACAGCCGTCCTGCCCCCGAGGGCCTGGTTCACCCGCCTCACCCGGCAGCCCAAAGCCTCTGTTGCCCTTTGACCCCACAGGGCAGGAAACAAGTCAAAGAAACAAGGATCACTTCAAAATGTTCAGATTTAAAATAAAATCATAGAGATTTTTATTTGATCTAAGGCAGAATTATTTCCAGTAGCTCTGATTAGTTCAATAAGTCATTAATTACATGAAGTTGTTCAGTTTATGAAAACAGTTCAGTCAGTGAACAGTTCAGTGATTAGTGAACAGTTCAGTGATTAGTGAACAGTTCAGTGATTAGTGAACAGTTCAGTGATTAGTGAACAGTTCAGTTATCTTGTTTTGCTGTTTGGCTCCATTTTGTCTGTTAATCCACAGAAAATGGAAACGGACTCAAGCTGTTGGTTCTGGGCGTTCGGGTCGTCCTCTACCTTTGGGCCGGCGGGCCCCGGGGGGCCGGGCGGCCCCGCTCGCCCCTCCATGCCCTTACATGGGGCCCCTGGCTGTCCTTTGGACCCCTTGTCTCCTGATGGCAGAAGGTCGTTTATTGAAGGTTCTGTTTTGGTTCTGAATCAACGCTGAGAAGTTAGAGAGTGCTGTTCTGGATCTGACCTTTTGACCCCGCGTTGCCCCGGTTACCCTTGCGAGAGGAACCGTCACTGCCCTTTTGACCTTTTGGACCAGGCCATCCTCTGAAACCCGGACGTCCCGTCTCACCTGCGACCGAAGGAGAACAGAGAAAACACGGAAGAACCGAACCGGACCAGGACCGGATCAGAACCGGATCAGGACGTCGTCTATGAAAACATCTGAAGTATTTTAATCTAATAAATAAATGCTTGTTGACGTTGGTTTTAATCTGTTTGTGTTTCTTCGGCATTAATGAGTCGGAGGTAAGATGGCTGCCAGAACCAGAACCAAAGTGTGGATCCGTCTCTTACCTTCAGGTCCGGTTTCCCCCAGCCGTCCTCTGTAGCCTTTCGGTCCCGGTTCTCCTGGAATGTTCTGGATGTTCCCCTTAGAGCCTTTCTCTCCTGAAACAAGCAGAGCGGTCAGCCTTCGCTCTGGGCCCGGTTCCGGTCCGCTCTGGGCCCGGTTCCGGTCCAGGCCCCTCCTGACAAACTGACCTTTAAGGCCCGGTGCTCCACGATCTCCCATGTAGCCGTTATCTCCTTTGGGCCCCGGCGGTCCTGGACGACCCGGTTGGTCGCGACCCGGTGGACCCGGTGGGCCCGGTGGGCCCATCACCCCACTGGCACCAGGCGGGCCCGGCGGGCCCCGGTTACCTTTTGACCTCTGAGGACGCTGGACGAGGGAATCACAACCGTTACCATGACAACAGAGTAGCTGGTTTCTCACAGCCATCAGTTTTAGTGATGAACAGAAAAAATATCGGTTAAATATTGGAGATCTATTGATCTGATAATATCTATAATTGGTCCCAATACTGAAAACTAGATCTATTCAGTCTAGTTCTATGCTTTGTGCTCTGACATCATGTTTAGAGTAACGGCTCTGAGTTTAAAAGGTTTATGGTTTAATTCCATGTTTTACTGCTGTGACTCAACAGATTTACGTTTTTACATGTTTGGCCAAATTTATGAAGCTGTTTGTTTAAGTTATGAAATAAATTTGTCTTAATGAAGAACATCAGGGCTGTGGAGGAAACGCTGGGGAACCATAAATCTGTCTGGATGATTCATGAATGTGAAAATGTTGTCAGAAAATAAATATCCAGTTTGTTTAATAAAAAAAAAATGTTATAAGTAACTCAGTATATTTATGTGTTTTAGAAAAGAAACATTATTTCTCTGTCCTCTGGTATCGGTAGTGAAACGTGGCTCGGTCCGGTCCGGTTCCAGCGGTGGTACTCACCGGGTTTCCTTTCTCTCCCATTTGGCCTTTGGGACCCGGCCGACCTGGGAACCCGTCCTGCCCCGCCTCTCCCCGCCGCCCCGCATCACCCCGGTCCCCGGCCTCCCCCTTCTGCCCCGGACGGGTGTTGAACCCCGGGTCGCCCGGAGGCCCTGGGAGCCCCGGGTACCCTAGGGGGCCCCAGGGGCCCTGAGAGGAAACAGGCAGAGACTCAAACAGGCTGGAGATTCATTCATCCCACAGTAAAATGCAACAAACTGAGAAATGTTTTATTATCCACAAGAATAACATCAAAATAATCCACAAAAAAATATAAAGATAAAGTCACAACATCAGCTGAATAACATAATCCATGGATCAGAGGACAAAGTTTGACATTTTCGCCCATTTCAGGGAGGCAACATTTTTACAATAAAACCAATTTCCTCTTATAATTTATTATCAAAACTTTTTTCTTACAAAAATAAATTCCAGAGTGCCTTTAAAACTCTGCTGTATTAAATTTTATGAATTGAACCTAAAACGTAGCATTTAGCGATTAGCGTCGGATCAGAACTCACCTGTCGTCCAGGTGGGCCTGCAGCTCCTTTGAAGCCTTTATCACCTGCTGGTCCTGGAGATCCAACTGCACCTGGAACCCAGAAGGGTGCGTTTGATTTCTACACCTTGGAGAAAACAGAAAAGCTGCTGCCTGAATAACCAGGTGGGAAGACTGGAGTCCTTCTTACCTGGCAACCCTTTCTGACCTGGCGCCCCTGGTGGTCCCTGAGGTCCAGGAGGTCCAGCCTTTACATTGCAGTCTGTGCAAACCTCCCCTTTCTGACCTGATGAAACACAGGTTGCATTCTGCAGCTGCTCGCCGAAACACCAAAGGCTCATTTGGGATTTAATAAATCTGAGCTCTGCTCACCCTTTTCCCCAGGTGTCCCTTTGTCCCCCGGAGGGCCTCGAGAGCCTTTTGAGCCCTTCCTACCGGGAACACCCTGTCCTATGATGTCCCTGTCTGGGGACACAATGACAGAGTTTGGACTGTTGGGAGGCAGATTTATGTTTCATAAAACTATTTTCTTTCTCTGGTTTGAAAACAAAATGAGCCTAAAAACCAAAAACAAGAACATTGGGGTACTTGGTGTTCCAGGCTCTCCTGGCTCTCCCTGAAGTCCAAGAGGTCCTGGGGCTCCGGTCAATCCTGGCGGTCCGGTAACCACCAGGCCCGGTGGTCCGGGTTCCCCTTTGGGTCCAACTGAGCCCGTTGGACCAGGAGAACCTGGAGGTCCGTTGGAGGCCTCGCCTTCAAGGACACACATGTTGGAACAGAGGGGTTAAAAACCCAGTCATGACCCAGTCATGATCTGAGTCTTTAAGGTGAAGTTCTGGTCTTACTGACGAGTCCAACTTCAAGTCTGCAGAGGAAAGATGCCCACTGACCCTAACCCCTACCGGACTCAACTCGGACCGCCACCGGACTTGTCCACGCAAAGGTCAGATTCTATGGTGGGATGTTTGCGACACTAAGCTGATCCGGCTGAGGGCCGAAGCACCAGGTCAGTCAATCCTGCTCCTGTCCATTCAGATCAAATGAGGGAATCTGAGAATTTCAGGCAGACGGTGTGGCGCCGTTGGCCCACTATGCACCGTTACCATAGTAACTCTACTGGTACCTGGCCCGTCCGGTTCGGTTCTAACCAAGCCTTCACTGGCAGTACCATGGTGGAAGGTGGGAACGCCGGCGGACATGACACCGTTTCCCGTTTGAACCGTTGGTCGGCCATCTTCTCTGAACTCTCTCTATTTGTATGTTGCCTCTTCCGGTTGAGGTTTGGACCTCGGGGTTCGGCCGTGGCGTTTTCTAGCTACAGTTTCATCTCGGATTAGTTGAACTGCTGGCAGTCAAGTAGGAATCCACCAACCAATAAACTAATTCCTCCTTCTGCCAATCAAACTGCCACACCAGGTGCAGCTTGTACCACCACCAAGGTGGATCCAGAAAACCTGCAGGAGCCGCGCAGGATTTGCAAATGGAGACGAATCTGGCTGAGGCGGACTGGGAAAGAACCGGCTAGAGCCAAACAGAACCGACTGGAGAAACTCAAGTGGGTCGAGTCTATAGAGGAAAGTCCAACTCCAGGTCAGGTCTTGGGTTTAGAGAGAAGCAATGATAATGAAATCCTTGGATAGATTCAAGTGTTCATAACTTCTGGACTTATTTTACAAGTCAGAGTCTCAATAAGTCTGTTGGGTTTTCTTACCTTGGAAATACAGATCAGAAAGGATCTGTTTGACCCTCTCATGTTTAGATCAGTTTAAGGATCAACAGGAACTCAGTGATTTTGTACCTGACTCGCCCTTCAGTCCCGGGAACCCAATCGGACCTGCAAAGATCGGAGACGTTTCTGTGAGTTAATTCACTGATGCACATGAGAGACAAACAGGCTCCGCCCTTCTGAGCCGAATGAAGCAATTAAAATGTAGATACCTTGAAACCCGGGGAACCCGGCGGGTCCGAGGGGCCCGGGGAAACCTCGCCGGCCCTTCACGGATTTGTGATTAAAGACGGTCTAATAACAACACAAGCAGAGTTTTCTGGTCAGACCAGCAGCAGAATGTCAGAACATCAGTCGTTCCCCCCGGACGGTTCCCGGTTCCCCCATGACGAAATGTTTCCTCTCAGCTGAACACTCACCTCTCCTGGGGGACCTGGATTCCCCCGGTCGCCTTTTTCTCCCTAGAGGTTGAAACAACAGAACCAGATGAATCGAGCCGCAGAGCGGATCTCTGAGCCTGTAGATCTGATGAACTAACTTACCACGGCGCCGTCCACGCCGGGTGGGCCGATGAAGCCGAAGTCCCCGGGGTCGCCCTGCACACAAAACCAAACTCAGAACATCTGAATGGGCTGGAAACGTTTTAGTTTTGTTGACCCAGTTTTATTGGACCGCGGAACAATTAGCAGCTAATTTGGGTTTTCACTGAGTTCCCAGGAATACTGGGAACTCAGCCGAAGCCTCACAGAGGTCAGAGTTCACAAGATGAAGCCAATAAGGTTCAGCCTTCCTTCTGGAAAGTTTCATTTATTCAGATCCACCTTTCGCTGCACCGAGTTTTTCACACATCACTTCATCATATTACTGAATTAACAGAAATGAAATAAAAAATCTGCAAAACGTGATGGATGCTGTCTGCAGGAAGGTGGCGCTGTCTGTGACGCTTTGTTAAAACAAAATGGAGGAAGTGATTCACTAAGATTAAGGTTTAAAACCTAAAAAATGTGGAAAAGACACTTTAATGTCTCCGTTTGTTCTGAATTGCGCAGCAGAAAATCATCAGGATCCTTTAAATACAGACTGAAGCAGAAATGATTTATTCTTTATCGAATCCTGACAGTAAGAGATTCATTTTGTGACATTTGTTCAGTTATTTGTGGTTTCATTTAAAACACTAGAATCAAACTTAGATCTAAACCTGAAATTGACTTCAGCAGTTAAACTAAAGACTGGTGTGTTTACCGGCTGTCCCAGTTCTCCCAGTAATCCCATCTTCCCTGGTTTTCCCTGCAGCAGAAACAAAAACACTCAGATTAGCTGCCGGTTGCCTTAGTCACCAGCAGAGAGGGGGTAGAGAACATTACACTACTTCAACATACTTTACTGCAGTAAAAGTAAAAAGTATTTGGTAAAACATCAACTAAAGGACTGATCAACTGATCAATCATTAATATTTAAAAGTGACATCATCAGACGAAACAAAATCTAAAGTTAAGTGGAAGTTTTCTTGTTTTAAGGACCAAAATAACAAAATCAGGCAAAAATAATTTTTTCTAATCATTTAAAACTAATGAAACTTGAACCCAAACTGCAGGTGAGTGCGTCTGGGTCATTTCTGTTTTTTATTCAGAGGGGAGAAAACTCATAAAGTAAGAAAATAAATACTTCATAAAATTACTCAAGTACAAGTAGAAATACTCCTAAAAGTATTTTTTCCCCAAAAAGTTACTGAAGTAACTGTAACTGATTAAATGTAACCAGTTACTGTGAGATTCTGGTTACTGGATGCTTTGTGATTTCGGTTCTCACCAGTGAGCCGGGTTCTCCTCTGTCACCCTTCTCTCCTTTCGCCCCCAGGCTCCCCGGCTCCCCCTGCAGGCAGAGGTCAAATCATGAGTCTGATAACCACATCAGCTGAAAACCTGGTTTAATGGCGGACTCACAGGAAGACCGGGGAAACCTTTCTGCCCCGCTTCGCCCGGCTCGCCCTGAAACAGAACCACACGGTTTCATGAGACCCGGATGGAGCGCAGAGACAGGGGGCTGAATGAGACGCACCTTCAGCTCTTTGGGTCCTTCAGCGTAAAGTTTGATGCCCTGCTTCCCAGGGATCCCTGGAGGGCCGCGATCGCCCTGAAAATCAGTCACATATTAGCAGGCCATCGCCACGGCGACTCGCAGGTTGTCACCGCGGTGACTGTTTACAGCGGGTCAGAAGCGGAGGGTCACCTTCCAGCCCTGCGGACCGGGACTCGTCGGACTGGAACCTTCCAGACCCTGAAACAAAACCAGGAAGTTTCAGCATGAAACGTTCGACTCCAAATAAGTTAGTTAATCACATCACTATTAATAACTATCAATAAGCATTAATAACCATTAATAACATCAACAAGCATCAATAACCATTAATTATTAATAACCTTTAATAAGCATTACTAAGAATTAATAACCATTAATAACATCAATAAGCATCAATAACTTTTAATAATTAATAAGCATTAAAAACCATTTATGGAGCTAATTCAGATTAAAGAATCCAGAAAACACAGAAACCAGTTCAGCCTGTCGCAGAACATCAACTAGAAATAATGATTTCCATTTGGCTGATTATTGATTTGAATCTTCTGCTGTTTTGGTCTCAACTAAAGATTTTTTAAGAAAAGTTTCTTTACAGAAACTTTATAATTAATTGTATTTGTTGTTTGTTTGAAGTGTTTACTAGAATTTAAACTTTATAGATCATTGAGAATGTCTTCTAACATTATTATTTAAACGACAATATTATCATTTATGACAATAAGCTGGGGGATAATTTATGGTCCAGCTGACTGACCCAGTATTACAGCTGGGTCAGCTGGGAAACGGACACAAACAGTAAAACCATAAACCTTGAAATGTTTCTCAGTCTCAAACCTTTTCTCCTTGAATTCCTGTAGGTCCTCGTCTTCCCTGGAAAATAAAGACTTCCTGGTCACTTTAAGTGCAATAAAATACGTAGTTTTCTTTAAATCAAATGTAAGCCTACAGGCAGTCCATGGGCTCCGGGTCGACCCGGTTCCCCCGGTTCTCCTGCATTTCCACTTTGCCCCTGAAACAGGAAGCAATCAGTTAATCCCACTGTTTAGTTTAGTTTTATTTATTTACAGGTAGAATTTTTGCTTGATATTAGTTATTTATAGTAAGTTTGTTGTCTCGTAATTTGTTGAGTTCATTTGGGACATTTTGGGAGTTTCGGGTAGAAATACATCAGAGTTCTCGCTACTCATCGGGTCACATGGTTTGTTACCAGTTACTCTGACAGTCAGTCAGTGAGACGATCAGGTATCCAAACAACAGGGATCCAGTGAAGTTTTTACCAGAACTATGGAATAAATAAACACAACGGCATTTTTGTCTTTGGATCTTTTTGGAGCGGTGAGCCAGAAACCTGCAGTGCATCAAGTGGCTTTTGGAGTTAAATTCACTTTTGCTTTAATCACCTTGAAGTCTTAAGTTTTTTATTTTGGAGTTTTTGGACAAATAGTCACAACAACAATAAATGGTTTACCTTTCTGCCGGTTGGCCCTTGTTGTCCCGCCACTCCTTTTATTTCCTGCCTGAAGGGGATTGTGACCGAGTCTCCCTGAAGTCAAGCCGAGTTTGAATCCTTCATTAATGACTGAATTATTGCAGATCAAGCTGAGTATCTGCAGGCTGAGTGAGGCTCACCTTCATGCCTTGTGGCCCCAGGGGCCCCTGAAACACACGCACATCGTTAGCCCTAGCGTCTGGTTTAATGTGTTTGAGTTGAACCAAGTGAGTGGACGTACTCGTGGTCCCGGCGGTCCTAAAGGTCCAGGAACCCCTCGGGATCCGGTCTCGCCCTGGCAGATGACAGCAGGCCTCATTCTGTTAGGATGCTAACACGCTAACAGCTAATGTTCACTTAGCATTTCAGCGTTTTGCTCACTTTGAAACATTTGCTGCACTTAACTTCCACTACAGGAATGTTTTGGGGTGAATTTTATAGTGCTGCTTATAGTTGAATAAACCTTAGAATAATATTTGAGTTGATGCACTGATAGCTGAAGGGTTTACTACGTATCGAGACGTGATTGGTCGACTCAGTGACGGGACGCTACACACAGCATTCTGTAACTGCAGTCTTCCACTGTGTTCAGCTTTAGCATTAGCTTCTGGTGAACATCTAGTTGGCTTAGCTGGAGTAAAGCTTATGATTTAGGGTTAGCACAACAACCTTTTGGTTAGCGGTGCCCCCTGCTGGTTAAAGCAGGGGAGATTAGAAATCTTTGTCAGAGTCTAAAAACAGGATTGTTGGATCCCAAACATCCCAGATGGCTTAGATTTAAATAAGAATATGGTCTGGAAACACAAACCCGACTAGATCTGACTGTGGCGAACGTCAGGGCTCAGCTGAAGACTCTGCCGTTCCCTAAAACTCTGGGTGGGTCAGAAAACCAAACCAGCCGCCCCGTCTCTACGCTGATGATGAACTCGTTTATCTTCTCCAAAAACTGATCAGTTTTATTTCTTCACACTTTCTTTGAGAAGAAAAATGTGAACTGCAGCCAAACTTCAACTTCTTTTTGAGTTGAACTAAATTCTGATGATGCGAGTAGATTTGTTGTTGCTGTAAACCTCATTATTATAACCTTTAATCTTCACATTGTGAAGTTACAGCCTGAATTTAGCAGAAATAATTTGGGTTATTTAGCCTGTCAGAAAAGAAAAAATGAATTAATTCTTCAAAGTCATATTTTTAACATGGATTTGTTAGTTTATAAACATCACAGCTTCAAGCTAAACATTTAGTTAGCATGCTAGTTGTAGTTAGCATGATAACTACATGTCACATTAAATGTAGGAAAAATCTGACTTGATTTGCTTGGTTTCTTTTTTCTTATTTGACATTTTAACATTGTGAAGACTTTACAGACACAAAGTATGTTCAGATCTAGAGGTTTTATTTCTATGTGAAACTGTTTTAAATGACTGTATGGATTTAATGTAAATAAGCTGCATTGGGTCAAACTGGACAGAATCAGTTCTGAAATAAATCCATCTGTACTTTTGTCCCGTTGCATCCTGGGAGTCCGGGTCGACCCAGTGGCCCTTCATGCCCAGGAAGCCCCTGAAAATAAAAACCGAATCATTATCTCAGCAACAGAGCAGAAAATGTATCTCACCAAAAACAAGACAGTGACTTTATTTTAAATAATGGTTTTCAAATGTTTAGCAAATCCTTCAAATGTCTGTAAATTGTTTTAGAAGTTATGATGTTTCTCAAGACTTACTGGGAGACCTGGAGGTCCTGGAAAACCTGGTCCTCCAGGAGGTCCCTGGAAACAAAGGACCAAAATATTAACTGGAGGTTTTGAGCCACTCATGTAAATTTCCACAAAAAAAACGAATATTTTAGATTAATCTCAGAAATTTTCAAGAAAGAATATGGAGATGTTTGACCTCAACTTCATCATCATCATCAGTCTTACCCGAGAGCCCTTAATTCCTCGACTGCCTGCGTTTCCCAGATCACCCTGTGCAAAAGAAAGAGCAGATTGGATCATCCATCCATCAAAAACAAAAGGAAAAAGTCTTCCACTTTCTTTCAATAGTCCAAATTCAAGTTGTATAATAATTACAAAAGGATTTTACCTTTTCTCCTAGTGACCCTAGGTGACCTTCGCTTCCAGGAAATCCCATTACTCCAGGAAGTCCTGGGTCTCCAAGGTAACCTGCTTCTCCCTGACGACATAAAAACAGGTGACGTTCTCCTCCTGTCCACTGGGGGGCAGCAGCGCTCCTGAACTCAGTGCTTGTCCTGAGTCAGAGCGAGCTTTTCCTCCGCGCTGCAGCCGAACAGATGGACGTTTCATGTTCAGCCAACAGGAACCGGGACGTTCAGGCGTCGACACCTGGGTGGTCCCAGGTGTCGACGCCCTGGACCAATCAGGCGGCAGCATCGACAAACCGCTGCACACCTCACACTTTTATTCTGTTGATCTTTTTACAGGACAGATGAATAGAGAGGAAGTGTGATAAGATGAGAGCGAACTGCCAATAGAGGCAGAAAATGACTGAATGTGATGATAAAAAACACATTCAGTCCTGTCTCAATGCAACACATGTTGACCCCGTTTGACCCCGTTGGACCTGGCGGTCGCCCCATGGCAGCACGGCGGCGCCCTCACAGACACAAACGCAGCAGATTAAAATCGTTCCGCTCTCCGTGTTTGAGGCTGAGCTCCTTTATCAGACCTGAGATTTGATCTGATGTCTGCAGCGAAGGTTCCAGACAATATCTGGAGCCCACAGCATCACCGCCGCTGCCTTACCAAAACACTGTTTGGAAAATGTTTGCTCAGCAACAAAACTGCCAATTCTGGTCCGATTAATCGGCTGAGAGCAGCAGAACATTTGGACTGAACTCAATTCTCTAACCTTCCAGTCAATATTGTCCAGAGATGTGGAGCTTCATTTGAAGCTGCTGTTTGAAACTTTTATTAAATTGTTTTGTACATATTTGTTGAAATTGTCACCATGTTGTGACTGTTTAATATTAGACAGATAATCCTCTGGTTCTCCCAGCACTAACTGCAGAAATACACAGCTCAGTCAGAAACAACCAATCAGAGCCAGGGGGAAGGTCTTAGTGCTGTCAATCAGCTCATGTATGAGCTCCTCACACCCTGCCCTCACTTTCTGCTACGCTACAGCGTCTCCCCATCGTTAGTATCATCAATACACCCAGAAAGTATCTGATAACTTCACTGTTCATCTTTTTATTCCCATTAATTCTAAACATTCTATCTTAATGCTCAAATATAGAAATACATTTTGTAAATGTTTTAATGAAACAGCTCAGACATTCCTCGACTGGACCAAACTGCTTTTGTAAATATACAGTTTTATTCTTTATATTTTACCTTTTCGTGAGTCTGTTTGCTGTCAGGATCTTTAATTATCGTTGCGTTATTTTTTTTATCAGCTGGAAATAATCCAATTAGCTTATTAGAAATATTTTCCTTTGTGTTGAATAAATAAATAAATTAAGAGCTTTGAATTGAAACCACATTATTGCTCCGATGTTAAAGAAAGATGTTCTAACCGACCTATTAAAGAGGAGATCTGCTCACCTTTTGACCTTTGACCCCCTCGCAATGACAGCGGGACTTCCCGGTGCAGTGACAGACCTGAGGAGAAAAAAAACAGGCAATGCTAAGTTTAACTTAGCATAGCTTAGCTTACTGTAGCTGTAGCCTTATGTGGTTTAATTTAGCTTAGCTTAATGTAGCTTAGCTCTTTGAATACAGTTGTTTAGCTTAGCTCCGATTGATTTAGCTTAGGAATGTAAACATGACAGTTATGATCTCACTTATGATCAGTTATCACCCGGCTGAGAGGCAGCAGAACAGAACGGGCCCCAGTGCGGAGCCCTGAGGAACACCTCCTGCTGAGGCTGTAATGGCGGCAGCTGCATTCAGCTCCTCCGTAAAGCGTCTGCTGTGCATCGGAGCGTGCGTTCTCACGACGGCGGCGTCCCAGGAGCCCTTGGCGTGGGGGCCAAACCCAAACACCTTCTGTATCCAGCAGGTGAAACTGTCATCTTCGTGCGATAACCATGGCGACAGACGGACCCTGCTCTAATCTGCTCATCTGCTACCTGCAGTGTTTGCAGCAACACGTCCTGCTACCTGGATAAAAACTCATGACGTTGCATTTTTCCCTCACATTTACACCACCTTGATTTTTATGAGGATTTATCAAATTTAAAATAATAAGAACGTCTTGAGTTTGGGTAAAACTCGTCCTTTTACATCCTTAAAAGTAAATAAAGTTGAAGATATTTGTAAATAATTTTATTGTTTTATTTTCTCTCATTTTAATTTATCTTTTTTCTCTATTTTTCATTTCTTTTATCCCTCATCTTTTAATTTTTTTTATTTTTATTTTATTTTCTTATTTTTTAAAAATGATTTTAACTTTAATGTTTACAATTTTTAGTTTTAAAATTGTTTCTAACTTCTGCTTTAGTTTGCAATGAATGTTGGAGTCGATTTCAGGGAAACGAAACGTGATGAAGACACAAAGACAAGACGACGAACCCAGTCAAACCCAGTGCAACAACTGGAAGCTCTGTGTGTGTGTGTGTGTGTGTGCATGTTTGTTTCTAATACCTTGTGGGGGGACACATGTTTGCGCAGCTATCTTTCGGGGACTTTCCATTGACTTCCATTCATTTCTACAGCCTAACCATAACCCTTATCCTAACCCTACCCATTACATACCTAACCCTAACCAAAACTCAATTCACACCTTAGTCCTAAACCTGACCCCTGACCCAAAAACAGCGTTTCACCTTGTGGGGACCAGGCCTCAGTCCCCACAACGTAGCATGTGTCAGGAAAATGGTGTGTGTGTGTGTGTGTGTGTGTGACAGCAGACCAGGACAAAGGCCTGACTCAGAAACAGATTAGCTAAACCAACACAAACCCGCATGAGTTCAGAACCACACGGACTTAAAGTCTGATCTTCTCTCTTCAGCTGAAAGGACGAACATTTTGACAATCCAGCACTGAATCGGTTCTAGTGTTAAACCAGTTCCTGTTCAGAACCAGTTTCAGTTCTAAACCAGTTCAGGTTCTAAACCAGCCTCAGTTAGGTTTTCTCTGTCTTCCAGCCCGAAGCAGCAGTTAGCTTAGCGACTTTAGCTCTAACATGAACCAACTGTATGTTTTGTTCAACACAGAATAAAAAAGTCAAAAAGATTTTGGACAGAAATTATTTGAAAATTATTCTCGATTATCATAGATTTACTGTAAATTATCACAAAATATCAGTAAACACCTAAAAACAATCAGAAATATTAAGCAGTTATCCTTGAAGCTTCCGGGGCCTCAACCAATCAAAACGCTTCAAAGAACACATTGTGACAGCCAACCAATCAGTGACGATCTCTTACGCATCACTGACAAAAAATGGAATTATAGAATTATATTAAAAACAAAAGTCCAAAATTAGAGAAGCAGGTTAAAAAAAGTATTTTACGATTTTTATTGAACAATATTAAATCAACTAGTAAAACCTGTTTACCAACGATTTTTACTATTATTACTGTTAGTTATTTTCATTATTAATGTTACTGTGTAATAATTTTAACTATTCTGATATTATTGTCAATATATTTTCATTATATATTTTTTAACTTATATAAGCATTTTTTTATTATTGTGATTTAATTAATATTAATATTTTTTATTTAACTATTCTTATAATATTCAATAGTTTTCATTTATAATAATAATCACACTCACCTGGTCCAGCCTAAATGTTGTTGCTCTGAAGTTCAACACAGAAACTTAAATAAAATCTGACCAACAGTTAATGAAGTAATAACGGATCAATAAGTTAACATCCAGAACCAGAACCTGGACTGGTGTCCCCGCATCGAGCTGAGCTCACAGCTGGAAACCAGTTTGCTCACCAGTTCTCCGGTGGCCAGCAGCAGCAGCGCGCCGACGACCAGCAGCCGGACCAGCAGGCGGGGGATCCTCCGCCTCGCAGCCGCCGGAGGCGCCATCCAGGCGGGCAGAGAGCAGCGCACCTCCCGGCTCGGAGCACCGGCTTGGGTCGGTTCTCCTCACAGAGATCCAGTGAGGATTGGGAAAGTGAAAGTCCAGCAGTGGTGGAGGGAAGCCCCACTCCCACCCCCCACCCACCCACCTCCACCCTGCTGGTTAAAGCGGGGCTCCATCTCAGAGCAGCAGAGAACTGGTCGGTCCGTTTTATGGAGGCACATTCAGAGGTTTGATCTCAATATTTGGTCAAAAGATTCAAACTTTCACATCTTGCTGCTGCGTGATGACGCTGCGTGGATTTTACTGAGGACTGAACGGAAGCAGGTCGGAGCCGCGCAGCTGCGCCTAATGTCGGACAAAACTCCCGCTTTCACTTCAGGAATGAAAAGTGCGTGAAGCTGCAGATCAGCGTCTCCCGCAGGTAAGAAACTCACCTGGGCTGCTGTCAGTGAGCGGTGATGGGGCCAATTAGAGGCTGATTGGAATCACGCCGTGACGTGGGAGGTTTTATTAATGAGCCGCTGGTGAATAGAGAAAAATATTTACTATGAATGAGAGTAAAAATTCAAAGTTTCAGGATGAAAGTTGTAGAATTTGATCCTTAAATCCGCTGAAGACTCAGTAATGATGACTCAGCTGTAATGGATCAGCTGAGTCATCATGTGCGGAAACATTAAAGCTGTCAGAGCAGCAGGTTCTTTGGACTCTGGCTGCTTCAGATCATCTTTATTTGATCTCTGCTGGATTCCCTGTTTCCTAAAGTTTTGTCCTCCACAGATTTTTAAGAAACTACGAAGACATCAGGAGGCTCCTTAAAATCAGACTCACAAATCTGAGTTCAATGTTAACTTTTTGTTTTTCTAAGATAAAGGCCATTTTTGGATCAGTTTGTCCTTTAATCAGGGGGTTGCTGGTTCAAGTTCCATTAAGCTCAGTTTGTGGCATCAACTGAAGCTCCATTCACACTGCAGCCGGAAGTGACACAAACAATAACCTTTTCCTGAGGTTTTTATGAGTCTGAACAACACAGATCGGAGTGATCCGAATGCAACCCAGGAAAACCTGGATATGTGATTCTTCTTCTGCTTCCTCTTCTTGGTTTTTACTAACTTTTAGTAGCATTACCGCCACCTGCTGGTATGGAGTGTGACCCACATGACATAAAATAAATCTGTGGTTGTGAATCAGGAAGTGCCGTCAGTCTCATACCTTATATGGAAATGGGACCATTGCACTCCGGAAGTGAAGGGGGCGCTATTTCCTATATTAGCCATTGTCTCCCGTTTTTCTTTTCTGTTGAAATCTGATATATTTTCACCTTTAGGAAGGATTTTCATTCTCAGCATGAATTTGAACTTCTCTCTTTTTTTTAATTCGGTGAACTTCTAAATCTGCTTATTAGTTGCATCTTTTCGGGCCTGATACTGCCTCTAGTGGTGCAGTACTAATATTAGTTGTGTTACCACAACTAACATTAGTTGTGTTCCCATCCCCACAATAATACTAGTCTTTATTATTTACTATTAATTTCCCCATTACTGGAACTGTAAAAGATAAATTATCTTCTAAAACACCATATTTTTCCATTTCCTTCAGAATATAGAACTAATTAAATGACATGAACAATAATTTTATACATTATAAATAATATCTATATATCTACATCAATTATAGGGGGAACAAAAGAAATAAGGAGACATGAAAAACAACATAATAACTATAATAAAAATACTATTTGCAATGTATACATAAGATATTTAATTGAGCAAAAGTCAATAACAAACAAATTAATTAGGTTCAGCAGAATAACAATCCAAGTCATTAAACGGATACAAGCAAAAATTCACATTTTTATTTTTACGGTGCCATGTATATTATTCTGAGACTTTTTGTTGGTAGAGTCTAATATATAGGAACAAATATAGTTAAACTATTTAGTCTATCAAGGTGGAACATTTTTTTCGACTCTAAAATGATAAAATAAAATTAATTCATAGAATCACAATATCAACAATTTGTGCACCGACTAAAACACTTTGGAAGTAAATGTTATCATCTAGTTTGGCTAAGAATAATTATTGCACCGTCAATAAATGACTTTGAATAGATTCTTAGTTACCAGAGGAACAAAATAATGAGCTCACACTATTACCTGCTGTTTTACCTGCCATTGAAAGTTTCTTAAAAGATTGTTAATCTGCAACTCATGTGACCAAACCAGATGAAAAGATGAAAAGTTAAAACTCAAGTTAAAATGTTAAGTTTTAACTTGATGTCATGATTGGTGGAGTTACAGTAACTATTTCTGTTCTGGCTCAAAACCTATTAAACTATTAAAGTCTAAGCTCACAATACAATCTGTCTCCTGTATTGTGTTGTGGCTAAAAGAGGACGACAAATATTGCTAAATATTTGGTTAGCAAACAAAGCATTTAGCTTGTAAACTAAACATCGACTTTACTGTCTAAATATTTAGTTTGTAGCAAATTAATGACCTTAACTAAACATTTATTTTTAGTGAATGAACTAAGCAATTAGTTTGGTAGCTGAACGGTTTCGTTTGCCAGCAAGCTAAATGTTTAGCTAAATGAGCTAAATCTTTGATCGGAGCTGTGGATAAAAGCAGACAGGTGTTGGGTGGAGAAACGCCACCATCAGATGTTTACTTTGATCCCGACTCCATTTGATCAAAATCGATAACAGAATCAGATTGTCATCTGCTCTCTTTGTGTGAAGTTGCTCCGGCTCATGGAGGCAACCAGCTCCTTTATAGGAGCCTGAAGACAGAGAGACGAACAAGAACCAAAGACCAGGATTTTGAAACGGTGCCTCGTGTTGTTATTGTTCAAGTTGTGGCATCAAACTCAAAGATGTTCAGAATCCCAGGAATCGGTTTTATTGTGACGGCTGTAAAATATGAAAGGAAATTTTTGATTACAGGAAGTAAAACATAAAGAAATGAAATTTTTAATGGTATAATTGGTGGGAATAAATACCTGCTGCAGGAAGTTCAGGATGTGTTTCTGAAGACCTGGGTCAGGTAGAACCGAACCATCTCAGGTAGAACCGAACCATCTCGGGTAGAACCATCTCCGGTAGAACCAAACCATCTCAGGTAGAACCGGACCATCTCGGGTAGAACCATCTCCGGTAGAAACAAACCATCTCAGGTAGAACCGGACCATCTCGGGTAGAACCATCTCCGGTAGAAACAAACCATCTCAGGTAGAACCGAACCATCTCAGGTAGAACCGAACCATCTCAGGTAGAACCATCTCCGGTAGAACCGAACCATCTCAGGTAGAACCAAACCATCTCAGGTAGAACCGGACCATCTCGGGTAGAACCATCTCCGGTAGAACCGAACCATCTCCGGTAGAACCGAACCATCTCAGGTAGAACCATCTCCGGTAGAACCGAACCATCTCAGGTAGAACCATCTCCGGTAGAACCGAACCATCTCAGGTAGAACCAAACCATCTCAGGTAGAACCGAACCGTCTCAGGTAGAACCGAACCATCTCGGGTAGAACCGAACCGTCTCAGGTAGAACCATCTCCGGTAGAACCGAACCATCTCAGGTAGAACCATCTCCGGTAGAACCGA
Source organism: Poeciliopsis paucimaculata (assembly GCA_903067055.1). Lineage (NCBI taxonomy): Eukaryota > Metazoa > Chordata > Actinopteri > Cyprinodontiformes > Poeciliidae > Poeciliopsis > Poeciliopsis paucimaculata. The sequence goes on from CAEGAD010054839.1 coordinate 25,997, forward strand.
ACCATCTCAGGTAGAACCAAACCATCTCAGGTAGAACCGAACCGTCTCAGGTAGAACCGAACCATCTCGGGTAGAACCGAACCGTCTCAGGTAGAACCATCTCCGGTAGAACCGAACCGTCTCAGGTAGAACCGAACCATCTCGGGTAGAACTGGACTGTCTCGGGTAGAACCATCTCAGGTAGAACCGAACCGTCTCATTTGTTAAATGAACCCCCATTTTTTTGGTCATCCTCCAAAACTTTGTGGATACTTTTTGACTGTGTAACTATGGAAACGGCTCAGGAAGTCGGTCCAAAGTCTCGTTCAGCTTCTGGTTCTGCTCAGGACTGATCCCTCTCAGTCACAGGAGATTCAGATGTTCTGGATCGGTTCTGGGATTTACCTTTAAAATCAGAATTCTTACTGATTGTTTTAACTTTAACTTATTTCCGCTGAGAAATAAAAAATATTAAAATGAGGAAAAAATCCAGGTTCAAATTTCTCAGCAGATGGTTTGTCAGTGGAGCCCAAAGTGGCCCCTGAGGGCCGGCATCAGTCTCTAACGCATCTGGACCAAATGACAGAAGAACATCGACCTGCTAGTTTTACCACCAGCGAGAGAATAAAACATGCAGGATGCCGCGGCCCTCAGGTGCCACTTTGGGCTCCACTGGTTTAGTTTGTTCTGCTGCTGTTGAGCCTCATGATCTCCGCTCGTTTCTCTTCTCGCTCCCATCTGACCTACTTTCCAATACAAACACTGCCGGGCCCCTAATCCCACCGGGCCCCTGATCATATCTAATTCCTCCACCGCAGAAGAAAGCTTTCCGATGCAGAACCGGACAACATGGCCGACAAATTTCTGGGAATAAATTCTTTGTTTGCCCAGATTTTCCCAAAATGAGACTTTGCAAAAGTTTTCACACCCCTCAAACTTTTTTACGGTTTATAAAGGAGTCGGTTCCAACAGTTTGTACAAATAATCAGACCACAGGTTCTGTTATTATGTCTGGACTTTGACTAGGCTTTGACCATTGTTCTTCCGGATGTTTTTACTGGTTTATAATTAATTATTTCCAAATTCCCAGCCTGACGGTGAAACGGTGGATCCCAGGAAACGTGCAGAAAATGCTGCGTTGCTTTTTTTTTTAAACTTTGGACTGAGCACAGTTTTCCTGTTGGAAGCGCCACAACTTATAAAATATAACTTATAGAAAGACGTTTCTGGTTCACGATGTACCAGCAGAAACAGTGAAGAAATAATTAACAGGTTTTCCCCCCTGTGGCTCCTGAACTGACCTGTTACTGATTAACTTCTGCTTCACTTCGAATCATGAAAGTTACCATCATCTCACTCAGCATCAAACTGACAAGTTGGTTGAATCGTATGGAGCTACATTGGGGCTATTAAGAATGTTGGATTTTTAAAAAACTGTACTTTTTTTTTTTTTTTTTTTTTGCACAAACGTTTTGGCCCCAATTTTGCTCCATAGGATCCCCCAAATGTTCTCTCGCTGTGCATCAGTTCATCAGTTTATTTACAGAGACAGTCTGTTGGTCCGTCTTGTGTTTCCTGCTCAGACGCCGGCCATACTGAAGGTGGCGCCGTCACGACCTCTATTTGTCTCTGCGCACTCACTGGGTGATCACCTGCAGGAGGCGGAGTCAGCCCGGCTGGGTCATGTGGTAACGAGGACTTCACTCTGAGGACAAGATGTCTGCCGGTGCAGGCTCCGCCCCCCGGCGCCATCAATGGATCTGGTAAAAAAAAGCAGCGCCAGACACTATGATTCATGTTCAGAGTTTAACTTCCAGAAATGGGATCAGATTTTTCATTTCTGAAGTCAAACATTGTACTGTTTTGTCTCTGTGGAATGTCGCCATGGTAACAGGCTCCGTCTCGTCTCACCTGTGTCTCCTCTTCTACAGGTGTTTCCTGGCTCTGATCACAGCTCCTCCAGGAGGTCAAGGGGTGAGTCCAGGAGTTAGAGAAGACTGCATCCATCCATCCATCCATCCATCCATCCATCCATCCATCCATCATCCATCCATCCATCATCCATCCATCCATCCAACCATCCATCCATCCATCCATCCATCCAACCATCCATCCATCCATCCATCCATCCATCCATCCATCCATCCATCCATC